>JBBMKD010000145.1:110663329-110679647 GCA_037834095.1 Argya squamiceps
AGGGAATGTTTCCCTCTAGAGTAAATTTGGAAGGTTTAACAAGCTGCTGTGAAGATCAGTCTGGCTCCAGATCTCGTGTGAGAGTTTTTGGGAGTCCATTCTGCCCATGCTGGCTCTGCTCTCACCCTCCCTGGTTGGAGAGGTTTTACAAATTCCTTGCAGCTCTGTCCGTAGGGAAATGGGAATCATGGAATATCCTGAGGTGGAGAGATCCACAGGGATCATTGATCCAACCCCTGGCCCTGCACAGACACCCCAACAATCCCACCCTGTCCCTGAGAGTGTTGTCCAAATATTCCTGGAGCTTTGGGAAGTTTGGGAATGTCACCATTCCCTGGGGAGCTCTTCCAGTGCCTGACACCCTCTGGGGAAAGAACCTTTTCCTAATCCCAGCCTAAGGAAAGGTGCACAGAAGAGAGAGAAAAAAAACTGCAGGAATTGCCCCAGAATCAGCTCCAGCTTCTTCTGTGCAGCACAAAAAAAATCAAGAGGTGCCTTTGCAGCAAGTCTGGCTTTTGGAGATCATAAATATCCCATCCCATAATATCCCAAAAAATCCCAATATCCCGTGCTGCTGCTTTCTAAGGGCCTGAGGATGCAAATGTGGGCAGAGGAGTTGAGCTGGAGGTGGAGATGGATGGCTGAGGTGATGCCTTGGGAAGGCTGAGCTGGAACAGAGACTGGGCAGAGCTAAGAGAATAAAGCAGAGATTTATTAAAAGGCCTTAAAGGATTCACCTTGGGCAGGACAAGAGCCTGGGCAGGGCTACACCCAGGGTGGACCCAAAATGGTCACAAAAAATTGACAAATGGTCACAAGGTCTCACATTTTTATAAGTTTTGGTCCATTTGCATATTGGGGTTTAATTGTCCAATTATGGTCCATTTGCATATTGGGGTTTAATTGTCCAATTACATCTTCAGGTTGTGAGGTCCCATCCTTCTTGTTTTCTCTCTTCGGTCCAGTGTTGGTTTTGTTTCTGAGTTTGAAAACTTGTAACCATTGTCCTTGGTCTCCAGCAGGAAAAGGATTTGTTTTGTGTCCCTGCTCTGTGAAGGGAGCTCACCAACACTTAATATGAGGCTCAGAATACACACCTGGGCAGCACAGAATCTGAAAATACATGAAAAATAAAACTTAAGGCATCAGAGGGACACAGGAGGTTTGGGGGATCACTGCCAGCCCATCAGCTTCAGTGCCTCATCTCTCACCTGCCAGGAATTCCTGTGGAACTGGAGAAACTGTGCCATGGAGGGGACACAAAAATGATCTTTCTGAGCCTCAGGGAATAAAGAACAGCACCTCTAGGTCTGTGGGAGAAGGAAATGTCAGTGCACAGTGGCAGGGGACATAAATGAACGTGCAAGGTGGGAGAAGTGGGTGGTAAACTAAAAAACTGTAAGGGAGAGGCACAGCCTAAAGGACTTTTTGGCTTTAATTGCAAAGGAATCTGACCCTTAACTGAGAGCTGCTGGAGTTTTGTTGCTGTAAAGAACAGTTTGGGAGAGCAAGGTTCAGGGATAGAAATGACAAAGGGGATGGAAGGATTTAAATCATCCTTTCCTGGCCTGGAAGATGAGATGTGGGGAGATTCAGGTTGGATTTTGAGAAAAGGTTCTTCTCCCAGAGGGTTTTTGGGCATTGCCCAGGCTCCCCAGGGAATGGTGACGTTCCCAAAGCTGCCAGAGCTCCAGGAGTGTTTGGACAACACTCTCAGGGATGCACAGGGTGAGATTTTTGGGGTGTCTATGCAGGGCCAGGGGTTGTTCTGGGTGACCCTTGTGGGTCCCTCAGGATATTCCATGATTCCATGAAAAGCAAGTTTCCAAAGGAGCAGCAAACCTTTTTCCAGGTTTGGAGTTGAAGTTCACCACGACTATTCCAGGTGGATGTGGTACCAAATCTCTGATCCTGTGCTGGTAAAAAAGGAGATCAGTTCTGATCAGTCATGGTAAAAATACACTTTTAAAATTATTTTTGCAGCTTTTTATTTCAGCCCTGCCCCTTGCTTAGAGCGGCATCAACATTAAAGCGAGCGAGCCCACACAAAATTACCTTTACAAAGTGATCTTCCCTTGTTTGGAGTGGTTGCTTGAGCTTCAAAAATAAAAAATAAAATATAAAAAAAAAAATAAAATAAAGGCAGAGACATCCCAGTCAAGGTGGTGGCAGTGAACAAAATTGCTGCCTTTGACCTTCTGCTGCAAGTTTAGTAACTAATCTGGAGAATAATGAACCGCAATTAATGAAATCTGCTCTCGTATTCAAGTGTGTTTCTCAGACAGCACATAAAATAATTGAAAGAACTTCCTGCTCTCTAATTAGTTAGATTGAATTAATTTGGCATAATAGGATTCTTTATGTAACTCGCAGAACGGCTTCCGATGGAGCTGTTTATGTACCTAAAAAGATTGGGTTCTGATGAAGCTGTTTATATACTTTAAAGTTAGAAAATGCCTCTTTTCTCCTTTATCTGCTGCCTTTAAATTAATTGCCAGTAGTCTGTAAATAATTTTAAAAAAACCCCAACAATTTAAGTCTTTCTCGATGGCTGGAATTGCTTTTTATTTTCCCATCCTGTTCTTGGAAAAGCTGAGAATCACAGAGTGCAAGATTTGGAGCTTTCTGGGCCTCACTGCTGATGGGGGAGAAGCTTAAAATCCTTGTGTAAAATAATCCAGGTGGAGGCAGAAGCAGAGTTTCTTTTTTCTGTGGTTAATTATATTATGTAGGAATTGAAACTCCTCTCTTTTATTCATATTCTGAGGCTTTCCCAGTGTGCACCAAGCAGAATTCCTGTTCTTTTCCCTGGTGGCCCCGTGGCTCTGCAGGAACTGCCTGTGTAATCACATTTCAGGGCATCACTGGGTGCTGACATTAGAAATGGACATGGTAAATTCCAGTTTCTGATTTTTTGGCATTGCAGGAAATTCTTGTGGCCAATTTGGTGAGTGGGTTTCAGTCACCTTCCTATCCAAGAATCTTTTTGGATGCTCAGTTGTCTTTTTGTTAGCACATGGCTTGAGAGAGAGATCTTAATTCACAGATTTATTTAAAAAAATATATAAACTCTTTGAATTTCCATATAATTCATCTTTGCTTTATGGTATAGCCACATGGAGAGGACAGCTGTCAGTTCTTTCATAGAACTTCTTTCAGACATAGAAATTAATCTTAAAAACTAATGAAATGCAGTTCATGAAAGGCTTTCTAAATAGACCCAACCCCTTTTCTGGCAGTCCATTAAAAAAGTAACAGTTTCATGGAGGGGCCTGGTGCACAGTATAATTGCTAGAAATGACATTCCTTAATCAAATGTAAATAATGTGGCCTCAGGGAACCTTCTTTAACATCTTGAAGGCTTTTTTTTTTTTTTTTTCCTGAGTTTCAAGTGAAAAATCATTTGGATGCCTCAATCAGCAGAGCTCCACAGCAGAGCTCGTGTGTCTCCCTGTGACTCAGTTGTTGGTGTTTTGATTTCTTTCTGAGCTCAGTTTTCCCTGTCATCCTCAAACACAGATAGTTTTTGAGGAGAATGAGTGTGGAAAACTGGCTTTGGAAGTCTCAAACCACTCAGATTTCTTTATAAAGTAACTTAAAAATGGGTATGAGTGACTCTTTTAATCTGCCAGGACCTAGAAATGAAATAATTTAGCTGCACAGGAAATAGTGTGGTTGATTTTGTATAAATTGCACTAGAAATGAGGAATCCTGAAGTCTTAGTATGGGCTGAAATGTTTCACATAGGGAATGTGGAATAAGAGGGGGTTGTTTGGGTTAATATTTGAATGCAGAGTGTATTTAGAGAAGAAAATGAGCAAACACCAAAAAACCCCAACAAATTAACTTGCACTGGATTTCAGATCTTCTCTTGGAAGGCAGGAGATTTTATATTGGAGTGATTAATGACTTCACCCTCAATTTAAAAATAATTTTCAAAAGGAATATTGTTGGGGGGGTACATTTTAAAAGTAGATTTTTTTTTTTTTAGGGCTATGGGAATTTGGAATTCTCCCTGCCTTGTTGAAGTATTTTATCCTGAGTGCTCCAAACTGATTTAAATCTCTGTTTAATGAATTTAAATCTCTGTCCTGCTGCAGAAATTCCCAGTAGCTGCTGTTAAATAGTGATGGGACCATAACACTGTCAGTGGGAGGGTCCTTGGGCTCAGCCACCCCTGTCTGGGGATGGGAAAGGAAAAAGAAGAGCAGTGGAAGTTTGGGATAATCCTTTTAGGATTGCATCAGTCATACCTGGCATTCACAGGGCACTTCTTGGCTGCCCTGGCCTGATTTGTTCTCTTAAATGCCACTGAACTTTCTGCATATTGGGTGTTAATACTGAGGGATTTTCTTCCAAGTGACACGAAATCAAAGGCTTTGCACTGGAGTCATCAGTCACTGCTGCCAGAGGCATTTCACAGAGTGTTTAATGACACAGAAATACCAAAAGCGTTTTGCTGAGCTCTTGGAAGAGGTGGCCATTGTATACACGTGGAATATATGGGATAAAAATGTTCATTCAGGATTAATGTTGGTGCCTCTGTAGCTGGGGAGAGACACACAAATGCTTTTCCTCTTCAGGCTCACCAGCCTGGCAGGTTGGGCTGACTTTTGGTCACCTCAGAGAATGTGCAAAGTGAGCTCTGAGTGAGCAGAAAATGTGCCCTCATAGAGATCAAAGATTGATAGAATTACCCTGGAATTGTGGAATGATTTGGGTTGGAAAAAAGCTCACCCTGTTCCACCCCTCTGCCATGGGCAGGGACACCTTCCACCATCCCAGACTGCTCCAAGCCCTGTCCAGCCTGGCCTTGGACACCTCCAGGGATCCAGGGGCAGCCACAGCTTCTCTGGGAAACCTCTGCCAGGGTCTCCCCACCCTCACAAGGAAGAATTTCTTCCCAATATCCCACCCAAATCTTCACTTTTTTAATTTGAAGCCATTCCCTGTGTCCTGTCCCTCCATCCCTTGTCCCAAGTCCCTCTCCAGCTCTCCTGGAGCCCCTTTAGGCTCTGGATCTTCATCATCTCCCTGCACAGAGCAGCAGCTCTTAGGAGAAGACAATCAAAGATGCTTTAAAGTGAAAAGCTTTCATGTTCTCTCCCTCACCCTGTTTTTTGTCAGCTTGGTTGAAGAAATTCTGCCAGAAATCATCTCTGTAAAAGGGTTGTGTTTTACCAGTGGAAAAACAGATACGTCGAGTTTAGCAGCCATTAATCTACAAACATGTAATGACAGAATTTGCCTCTGCATCCAGAAATATTTTTCATCCAGCAATGTCTTCCCAGATTGTCCCAACACTTTTGTTTTTCAGTGTGTTTCACCCCCTCCCCAAGGAATTTGGCTGCATTTCATCCCACAGATCTGGTGTGGGTCCCTCGTGCCCCAGTGAGGGTGTTCCTGCCCGTTTCCTTCTTGTCAGCAGCAAGTGCCACCTCTCAGAATTACCTTTTTTCTCCCTCTTTTTCTAAACTTTGCTTGGCAAAGTTTTGGAGATGTGTCATCCTTTCAGGAGGAGAAAATGAGGAGTGATGAAAGCCTAATGGTTTTCTTTCTTTTGCTGTGTGACACCAAGTGGGTTTTTAGGTTTTTGTGGTTTTGGAGAGATTAAAAAACCCAAACAAACATTTCACTCTGGTTATTTGTTTTAAAGGGAGAAAAGGGAATCCAAGGAACTGAGAAATACCTTTAAATGCTTTGCCTTATTCCAAACCTGAGTGCTTATTTCTGGACAAATTTCATAAAACCTCAACTTTGCAGGGTTTCTTCATTGGTTTATTCTGATCCATCTGCTCCCTGGAGCCCCAGGTCCTGACCCAGTGAGGATCTCAAAATGCACAAACTTGTGCACCCAAAACAGAGCCAGTTTGTTCTGAACCCCATTCCAGAGGTGAATTTTCATTTAGCAGATTTAGGAACAAGCAAAAAAAACCCTCCTCTCCTGCTTCTTTTTACCGAACTGGAGCTTTAATGTCTTCCAAATATTTATTTGGATCCATGGTGTCTTTGTTGGAGGTTTGTCCATTTTTTGTCTTTTTTATTTTCTACCTTGGTTTTTTAATGCCTGGCAATCTCTGTATAAATAAAAGCTGTTCTTCTCTCCCATCTTTATTCCTCTTGAGGGTAAAATCAGTCATATTCCTGCTTCCCTGGGCTTGGGATGCAGAAGGTTCCTCACTCTTCAGCTGGAAGGTTTCAGTGCTTTAAACAAAGTTCTGGGAATCACTGCTCTGGGAGCTGAGCACTGCCTGTGTGTTTGTGCAGAAGGAATCCTCCAGTCCCTTGGAGAAAAAAAAAAAAGAATAAAAGCAGGCAGCTCCCAAATTGTGTAATTTATCTCCCTTAAGGAGCTCTTCCCCTCAAAGTCTGAACCTGCCCTTGCAGTGCATTATTTAACAGTGCTAAAGAGATTTTTTTTCTGCCTTTTTCTCCTCTCTCCTTCTCTTCATGCTGCCCTTTTCCTGGGGTTCTCCACTGATCTGGTGGTTCCTTCCCCTCCTGTGTGCCAGCCCAAGCTGACAGCATAACCTCAGATTTATATCAGGTGTCACAATGATGCTGCTCAGGTCTCAGGAGAGGGATTATTTCCAATCTGCAACATAAAAACCTGAATATGGAGCAAGTGAGGGCCATTTATTGTCAGTGCCTGTGCATCCAGCCCCCTGCAGCAGGCAGGGGGAGTGTCCTCCTGGAAAAGGGGATGCATAGACCTGGATTCTGCCTTCCTTTTTGTGTTAAAGCCAATAATAAAGCTCAGATCCCAGCTGAATTTAGAGACTGGGAAAGCTGAGAGAGTCCTGGAGATCAAACCATAAATCCTTAAGGTTGGAAAAGGACTCCAAGATGATCAAATCCAGCAATAACTCAGCACCACCTCCATGGTCAGGACCAATCCATGTCCCCAAGTGCCACATCCAGGACGTTTTTGAACAATTCCAGGGATCCAGGGGCAGCCACAGCTTCTCTGAGCACCCTGTGCCAGGGCCTCCCCACCCTCACAGGGAACAATTCTATCCTGATATCTAACCTAAATCTTTTTTAGCTTAAAACTATTCCCTCTGCCTGTGTAAAAAGCCTTTCTCCCTCTTTTTTCTTTTTTAATTTCAAGTACTGAAACTCTGTTTTAGTTTTCCATCCTTTTGTGACAAAGGTTTGCTTAAGATCCCAAAATTTCCAACACAAGCTTTCACATTTACCAGTTTGGCCACTACTTAATCCTTTCATTGAATGATTCTCTTCATTTCCCTCCCCTCCAGGCTGTCCCAAGAATTATGGTTCAATCAGCCACTCTGGATGCCAGTGCTGCAAGGATAAAACAGGTGAGCACATCCCAGGATAAAATTTTAATATTCACCTGCCAGAGGTGGCCAAATAATCAGCTGCTTCAAACCTGTTGCACTTGTGCTGCTGCCTCTCTGTGAGACTGTGAAATTCTGCTGGGTGTTTTGGGTCCTGGTAAAATCTCCTCTCCTATTCCTGGTTGCACTTTGATATTTGAAAGCATTAAGCAGATAATTAGCTGGAATTTAGCTGCTTTAAAAGGAAAATTTCTAGGCTCTGACAGTGTAAGCAAGATAATTCTAAGTGTGGAGCTCAATTCCTCATTTTGCCATGATATTATGGAAAAATTCTTGCTAAACTTGAGAGAAAATAGAGCTTTGTGATCTCCCACTTTTCAGCAGAACTTCAGTTTCCTGAGCAGCACAGCAGCTTCCTCCCACTGTGCTTTTATTGTCTTAAAAAACTCTGTTATCCAAAGGGAAAATGCAGAGAAAGAGCAAAGCTCCTGAGTGCACATGGACACCACCCTTGCCATAGGAAAAAACAATCTGTTTTTAATCTGCTGGAATATTTAATTTTTTTTTAATTACATAGCAATAGCAAACCTTTGGTTCTGAAATTCTGATAATCCAGTCAAATCCCTCTTTCTTCAAATGATGTTCAAGTTTCCAGTGGAAAAGGCATTTTGGGAATAAGCTGAAAATCCTATAGTTGGGGACATTCGACCACTAGATGGAAGAAATCACAAAAATTGTGAATAATAAACAAAAATGTTCACCTGACACAGGATTTGTTCAAATCTGCCCTTCTCCAACCTCTTTTTTCCCCCCCTTCCTATTAGCACTCTCCTTCCCAAAGAGATTTAGAGACATCCTAATCTTTTAGAGTACATGTGCTGGCAAAAGATATTGATCTATCAGATTTAGTAAACTTTACAGCCAAGAAATACATCACTGGAATGGGCTGTTAATCTCATGAGGTGCAGTTAATTTCAGCCTCTGGAAGTGCGAGGTGCAGGCAGCACTGAGGTGGGAATGGCTTTGGAAATGGGGACAGAAAATGACACTTTAGGTGCAGGAGGGGGATGATTTATCCACCCAGAGAGTTGAGCCAAATAGCTGTTGAGAGACTTATGGATCAGGGCTGCTTCCCATTCCCATATAAATCCTGCTTGTTCAAACAGCAAATGACCATTCCTGTGGCATAAATAATTTCTCAGTAAATATTGGGGAGTGTATTTCTTGGGGTTGACACTTCCCTTATTAATGGGAGGAGGGAGCTGACAAAAATCCTTCCACCCTGGCAGGGCTCAGCTTCCATCTTCTGGAGAGGGATTTAGATAAACTCAAAGCCTTGATGCCTCCCAGAGGTGTGGTATCTTGTGCTTTTAGCCCAGATATTTTGGATAACAGAGTTCCCTCTCCCCCTGTGTTTCAGATGAGCCAAGAGGAAGCAATAAAGCCACTGGAAACCGTGGCGCAGACGCCGGAGGTGGACAAGAGTCTGGAGAAGACACCCAAAGTGCCTTTGCAGCAGCCCACAGGGGACACCCAGGCCCAGGACTGCCAGGAGGGGCCTCCAAGCCCCCTGAGTGAAGCCTCCAGTGGGTATTTTTCCCACAGTGTCTCCACAGCCACCCTCTCCGAGGCCCTGGCGGGGGGAAGCGACGCTGTGGCTCAGCCAGGAGGTCCAACATCTTCAGGGAGTGACTCCCCTGCTCCTGCAGGGGCTCAGGTCCCTTCTGACGTGCAGGGACACTCAGACAGGGCTTCTGAGAGCTCTGTGGCCACAAAGAGGGAGAATCCCCCCACCTTCAGCCTCCCAAGTGCTCCCCCCAGACCGAGGGACAGCCCAGAAGTGAATGGGAAGTCTTGCACTTCTTGTCCCAGCGAGCAGGGAAACGATGCCTGTGCAGCCACTGATGCAAAACCTTTTCTCTCTACCTCTGAGTCAGTACCCAAACCATCAGTGGAGTCAGCAGGACAGGCCAGGAAAAAGGAAACATCTTGTGGGGCTTTGGAACTGGGGTTTCCCAAAGCTCACCCCGACCCGCCCAGCGCCGCGGCCTCCCCCTTCAAAATCCAGAAGGTGAAGACCTCGGAGCTGAGATCCTTCACAAGCATGCTGGGATCAGATGCCACGAGTTCCCTGGGCACAGAAGAGCAGCAGGAAGGAGAGAAGAGCACCTCCAGTGCCCGTGGACTGAACCACAACGGGTCAGAGGAAAAACTGGAGGTGGTTTCTGACTCTGAAGACGCCAACGAAATTCCCGAGTGGCTGAAGGAGGGGGAATATGTCACAGTTGGCACAAATAAAACAGGCACTGTAAGGTACATCGGGCCCACAGACTTCCAGGAAGGAACCTGGGTTGGTGTGGAGCTGGATTTGCCCTCAGGTAAATTTTTCCCTGTGTAAAAACATGTGGGAAGCAGCTGGTGTGTCCTAGCTGGCAGAGCTCATCCTAAAGCTGCTTTCTGGGGTGTTTATTTCCCATTGTAGGAGGCATTTTGAAAATGGAAATGTAAAAGGTCTTCTTCCCTTGTTGACATCTTTTTCCAAACCTGCTCTCACTCCCAACCCCTTTGAGATCCCAACCCAAACCATTCTGTGATCCCTGACTGTCCCTTTTCAGTCATTTCTCCAGCTTCTTCCACTGGAAGGAGGAATCAGGATTCCTTTTCCATGCAGTTTGGTAAGCAGTAGCTGCAGGAGACAGGCCTTGTGTCCACAGGATTCTCTTCTGGGCTTCTGCTGTGAGGATAAGGGTGTTCAAAGCACAACAGGAGCTGTGGGATTCAGCTCCAAGGGACATTTAGGCTAAATGAGTTGCAAAGTCTCTTAATAGGTATTAAGAGGTAATAGGATTTTATTTTCAAGTAAGCTTTAAAATTGCAAAAGACTATTTCTGTGTATATATATATATATATATATAGTGTATATATATATTTATACATACACATACTCCTGTATATGTGAAAAGCAGAGGGAAATAATCATCCACTGACCACCAGCTCATCCAGATAATTTGAGGTTTCTTTCACCATCTCATTTGTCATCCCTGCCTGACTCTTGCCTGTACAGCTGTGGAACTCCCAGAATTTAGGCTCTCCAGGATTTTTTTGGAAACCAGGGTGCACTTTCTGGGGAGGCTGCTGCTGTTCCTGTGCTGTTGATGGGGGAATAGGGTGTCTCCAGCACAAGAGGAAAGGATGGCTGGGATGTGATCCCTGATGGAGTCCCCAAACCCTTTCCTCTCCAGGAGCAGGCAGGATTGGGGGAAGTCAGGGACTGCCAGTGGAGAGGTAAGAGAATTTGGGGTTACCCAGGGCTCATAAAACTCTTTATTCCAATCCTTTTAGCCAAGTGCAGCATTCCCAGGCTGGGTGGTGAATCAGAACACTGTCCAGGATCCAGAGCTCCAAATCTCCCTGTGTCCCATGTGCTCATCAGAGCTGAACTAGGCAGTGACTTCCCAGCTGGTTTCAGAAAACTCTCTGGAGTTTTCCATCCTGGAAAGCAAATTGGAGCTCTTGATCCTTTTCCAAGCTGTAGTAGTTCCTCAGTCCTGGATTTGTGCCTCATTTTCTAAAAAAATATATATTTACAAACTCCTTTCAGTTTTGGAAGGTCACCTTCCCACTGTCAGGCTGCTCCAGTGCTGATTTTCACACATCCTAGTAAGCAGCAGCTTCCATGGAAAAGTCAGGAGATTCTTGGCCTCCTGAGGACTCAGCTGCTGATGTTGCTGGAATTTTTTTTCCCTCTTCTGTTTCCACAAGGATTAAGACCCTGATTTGTTGGAGCAAATCTGGCTTCTGGCACATCTGGAGCTTCACTTGGGGAATGTGGTCACAAAGTGGGGTCTTTGTCACACTGCAAACAGGGGTACAACTCCAAGGACGTGGAAATCCAAGTCCTGGCTGATGGTGGAAAGGAGAAGGAAACACCCCAAAAGACAAAGGGGTGATTTTATGTCATTTAAAGAGCTGTTGGATCTTTCCACTTCCCCTTTATGGATAGGAGTGATCCCTGAACAGTGATCCTGAGAATTTTAAATTATCTAAAATGAGAAATATATAAAGATCTCAACAGCACCAGCATAGAGAAATTATCCTTCCTGTTCTGGGGAGAGTTTATGACATGGCAAGGGTGACAATCCTCAACTTCAAACATCAGCTCAGAAAGCCAAAAGCTCTTTTAAATGTCTGTTTTTCCTTCCTTCCTGGTACTTTGGTAATGGAACCGATTATTTACCACTTCTGGAGAAATTCTAGAGCAAGTGGGAAGGAAGGACAAGGTGGAATGTCCCATTCCAAGTCACTCATGCCCCGCTGGGGTTCAGCAGGGAAATTTTACCTCCAGGGTGTATTTTTAGGAAACAATTGCTCTCCCTCTCAGCATTTTCCCTTGCCTCCTTCTCTGGGTGCAGGAGCACCGATTTACACGGAATAAAACCCATTTGGCAGGAAAAAAAAATCTTTCCCTGTGAGGGTTGCACAGAGAAGCTGTAGGAAGTGCCGGGTTGGACCGGGCTGGGAGCAACCCGGGACAGCGGGAGGTGGAACGGGGTGGGATTTAACATCCCTCCCATCCCAGAGCAGTCCGTGACTCTTTTGATTCTCTTGTCCCAGGTAAGAACGACGGCTCCATCGGAGGGAAGCAGTATTTCAGGTGTAACCCCGGCTATGGATTGCTGGTGAAGCCGGGCAGGGTGAGGAGGGCGGCGGGCCCGGCGCGGCGCCGCAGCAGCGGCCTGAGGCTGCAGGGGGCGGAGAACAGGAGGAGCGGGAACTTCTCCGGCTCGGCCTCCAACCTGGCCTCCCTCACGGCCCTGGCCAAGTCGGAAGGAGGATCCACGCTGCGGTTGGAGAAGAGCCAGAAAAACGCCGAGAACAGGAAATCCTGGGCAAACTGAGAGATCCCAGCCCAGCAAACGCCCTGGGATGCAGCCCCGGGGGGAGCCGGTGGCTTGGGGAAGGGGAACCGACCATGCCAACTTGCAGTTGGTGGCAAACACTAATGAAGGGTTTGTTTTCTCTGCTCTGGGTGATTGTCACGGTAATTCTTTGCCTCAGTCGTGGTGCTGGATTCTTCATTTTCTGTCCCAAGTCCTGACACCTCTGGGGGTGACCGATGGCAGCCAGGGCTGGTGCGCGGCGCTGGGTGGGTGTGATGAGCTCCTTGTCTTCCTCCTTTCAGAGGAAAATTGGTCAAACCACAGCACAGCTTCCCACAAAAGCCACAAAATCCTCCCCAGGCACCGGTGCTTCCCTCGAAGTGCAGGGCGATTCCTGAAGAACCCCCCTCCAAAGTAACAGCTCTGTTGTAATTCCATGAGAGCTGTGTCAGTGTAGTGTAATCCACCATGAAAAGGCAAGGTGGAAATGATTCCAGGCAGAAAAGTGACAGTAGAACTTCATTTGGAGATAAAGAACTCTCAAAGTCCCATTATTTAAAGAAGCAGCAGCCCTTGGGTTGTGTGGCTGGGACCAGTGCCTGTTTGGATCACTGCCCCGTTATCCCACTCTCCTGTGGAAAGCAGTGTGGTCTTCCCAGCTGGTTTGTTGGGAATGGGAAAAAGCCCATGGCCAGCTCTCTCCTATTTTTGATTTTGGATCCATTTAATGTTTGCTCTCACTGTGACAGGATCCCCTCTCTCACTTGCCCCAGAGTGGCAGGACCTTCTCCTTGGTTCCTCCCTGTGGGCCGAGAGGATTTTTGCAGAGGTGTCAACACTGAAGTGCTTCCCTTTTCCCACCCAGCCTTTGGAGACAGAATTTTGCCAAGCAGGGGGTCTGTGCCCTCATAACAGGATCAATCAGTCTATTTATTTTTATTTATTCTTTTAAAACGTGAAATGTTTGCGCTTTACAATCATCCCCCACCCGGCACTGCACAGAGGAGCTCTCCCAGCACCATCCCGAGCCCCTTTCCAAAGAGGAGATGCCTCTGTCATCCCCAAAACCAGCCTCTCTCTTGGAAAGAGATAGGTTTGGGTTGGCTTTTATAAAAACTTGATTTTATTTGTGGCTGGTTTTTAGCTGCCTGTGGCACAGGGGACATATCCCTGTCCGTGTGTCCGTGCACGGATCGGCCGATGTTTGTTTTCCTATCAAATCCTGAAAAGCCACAGATTTTTTCTATCCTCTGCTGTTTATATCTTGTTTAGTCATCACGGGGGGATTGGACAGCCTGAGCTATAGATGTTTTAGCTACGTGGGGACTATTTAGGATGCTGAATTAATGATTAAACTTTTAATATCTCTCCAGTCGCTGCCCGTGGGTATCCAAGTGCCTTAAACATCTGGTTCTGAGGTCCAAGGGAAAGCTCCATTGGCATCAAAGGAGATAGGGATGCTTAGTGAAGGAGATAATTATGCTGATTTACTGTAATTAATATCATTTATGCAGAAGGAATAAAATTAAAATAGAAACTAATCTGTAGCAGAAATAAGTGGGCTGGGTTCCGATGCAGCCTGCGTAGAGCTGCCAGGGGTTGTGTATCCTTCCAGCTTGGTGTAAGTAGTTTCAGTGTTTCCTGAAATTTTCCTCGAGAAATCTTAATATAAAATGTACAGAGCAGCTTTCTAAGGATATTTTTAGTGTACAGTTTTCCCTCTTTTCCCTTTGCACGAAGCTCCTGTCCATCCAAGCCACGATGGGGGAGGAATTTGGTAGTAAAGAATTCGGATGCTGAAATCATCCCGGGTTTTAAAATGAAAACCGGTTTTATGAACACAACCCATACAGTGAAACTCTTCCTTTTTGGGGTCTGAGGAGTCTTGCCAATGAAAGACCACCCACTAATTAATTTGATGCCTCTTACACTGCCTTGTTGGTTCTCTGAACTCCACCCTGACTGTGTTTTTAATTGCACTTTGTTCTGATGTGCTGCCGGAAGAGGCCGGTGTCCAACAGCCCCTCCCCAGAGTTGTGTGTTTTTAGTCTCAGCATTTCAGATACTTGGATTTAGGGATGTCTTTTAAAAACTCCTCCACGTTTGCTCTGTGGCCCCTTTGGGGGTGATGCAAAAGGAGGAACCTCCAAGTCCTTTTGAATCCTCTTTTCTTGTGCTGCTGTCTGGGAATGCAGGATTTCCAGGGCCCATGAGAAGGTGTGCAGGCTGCAGGAGAGAAGGGGAAGAGCAGAAGGAGCTGAGTTGATGGTTCCTTGTTTCTGCTGCTGGTTTTAAACCCCTCTGGCCTGTTTGGGCTCCAGCCCTGGCCGTGGTTTGGTGTTTGCAGGTTTGGGACACGTGGCCAGAGGCTGATCTGAATGAGCCAGGCTGGATTCCCTCTCCTCCCACCCTCAAATTTGGCCATGAGGATTCCTTGACTCTCTCCTGCTCCCTCACAGCTTTCCTGGGCACTTGAGTTCTTTTCTAAAGGTGTTTTTCAGATTTTTGGCACAGAGAGAGCACATTCCTCTACTCAAAGCCGCCTGTTACTTTGTCCCAGCTAAGCCAACTAACCAGAAAAGAGGTAAAAACCATTGTGGAGGTAATAATACCTATTTTTTACTGATAATATTAGAAAAAAAACACCTCTACTCTCAGCCTAAAGGAGGAGGTGCTCTTAACTGGAACCACCCAGCACTGAGGCTGGTGTGTGTGAATAGCTATGCAGATTTTTTTTTTTTCCAAGATTTTCATGCACTTTATACAGGGAAGAAGAATATTTAATGCAGGAGGAGAGTGTCATTTGTACCAAGTGTCTCATCTCTGGTGTCTCTCAGGGGGTTCAGTCCTGCTGTGGCTGTGTCCCTGAACTGTGGGTGGGTCTCAGATTGTTGGAAAAGGGTGTTGGTGGGTTGGAAAATCTCCATCCCCCCCTGTGCTTGCAGGGCTGGGGGTCCCTCCTCCCCACTGGGCACCAAGCCAGCCAAGAGGAGGCTGCTCAGAGGGACTTTTGGGGGTTTTCTCAAGCCAAGCCACGCCTTTTCCCTGTGTTAGATTCAGCTCTTGAGGCGTTTTGATCTCCATGTTCCAAAATCCAGCCTGTTCACCCCGAGGCTTTGGCCCTTTTGCTGTTCCAGGGGGTTGTTGGGGTGAGGAAAACGAACAGAAGCAAATTCTGTGCGGTGGCACCGCCCGGCTCCTGGGACAGAGAGAGGGGTTTGTCCTGTGGAATGGGGTGGGAATGGGGTGGGAATGGGGTGGAATGTTCACCATCCCACAAAGGCAGAACCCCCTCATTCCTCCCCACAGTGGTGGAACCACCAGAGCCTCGTCCAGGGCGGTGCTCCCGTCGTCCCTCCGCCGGTTCCTCCCGTTCTTTGCACAAGATTCGGTTTTCCCAGTGCCTTATCCTGGGGCTGGGCAGCCTCGGGGTGCCTGGATTTTAGGGAATTGAGGGACAGTGTGGGCTGGTGACACTTCACAACACGAGTGGGGTCATTATCAAAAGCGTCTTGTTCCTCCATCTCCCGTATCCATCTTTGGTTTCTGCCCTCTCCCACCGTTCCCAATCCATGATCCCGTTGGGTTCCCTGGGAGCTCGTGTGTCCCTGCTGGGGTCTGACACTGCAGGAGGGCTCCGTGTACTTTAAAATGAGCTGAAATCCAAAGAGACTTTGTAATGAGCTGTAAAGTTTTTAATTATTGCTGTACCATACTAAATGACTGTAATATTGTATCATACTGTATTGTATCACGGCCTGCAGGACCTGAATAAACGTCTTCTTTAGAGCCCTGACTTCTGTGCTTTGTTGTTCCCAGTTAGTGGCAACAAAATGGTTAGAATTGGAATTGTTTAGGTTGGAAAAGGTTCCAAAATTGATTCCAGCACTGCCAAGGCCACCAGTGACCCATGTTCACAAGAGCCACATCCACAAGGCTTTTAAATCCCTCCAGGGATGGTGATTCCAGCATTCCTTGGGCAGCTCTTGGCAGTTCCTGACCACCTTTTTGGGGAAGAACTTTTTCCTAGATTTTTTTTCCCTACATTTTTTTTTCCTACATTTTTTTTTCCTAGATTTTCCTACATTTTTTTTTCCTTATATTTTTCCTAATATCCACAGTGAGATTTGGATCTCA
>JBBMKD010000145.1:110683144-110721336 GCA_037834095.1 Argya squamiceps
TCTTTCAGCTGAAGGAGCAGCCCTTAAGATCAAGACCAGGGTGGATCTGAAGGGGATGATGATGATGATGATGATGAGGGGCATCACCTGACTCGTTCCCTGTGGAGGAAGGAGGTGGGACACACGGCAGGAGAGGGATACTGCACCTTTGGAACAGTGTCATACACATAAGACAAAGACAGGCATCTGGATGTTAACAAAAATAAGTAACAAAGAAATATGATTAAACAAAATCTCTTCTCACATCATCCTATACTACATCCTCCTTCTGCTTAGCAGAAAATTGTACGTACACAAAAATACAAATACACAATTTTGTAGAACAGTCTGATTTTAATATATTTATATATATTTATATTTATATGAGTGGCAGGTTAGTTCATTATATAGAGCTTTTTGCACTTTTGGCTCATATGCAACAAGGCTTTATAAATTCAGCTTTAGCTTTCATTCAGGTTTTATAGCTTCTTGAACATTTGTTTTCACATTTAAAGCAGCATCCAATTTGCAAGAGGAGTTCGGTGGTGGCTACAGCAAGGATCAGGTCAAAGAGGTTATTTTGGGGGCTGGGGGAGGAGAATATACATTCCAGTGTGTGTGTGAGTGTGAGTGTGCACTAGTGCTCATGGAAAACTGACCAGAGGGTGACCACACCACTCCAGGATCCCATGGCTACCTCCTGAGGTAGGCAGGACACCCTACAGCAGATGAGACACAAACCAGCAGCTGGGTGGGACAGACAGGGCAGGGATGGGAGGACACGGTTCATCTTGGGTGTCACTGACGTATCTGGGGACAGTGAAGTGACAGGAGGCAGCTGGAGCCATCCCAGCACAGCCCAGACAGGAGAGGCAGGGCTGGCATCCACCCCCAGGTCGAGGTCATGGTGGGACAAAGCAGAGACACACAAGATTTGGATGTGAGGAACATTTTTGCTCAGTTTTTTGTGTGGCTCTGAGGTTGTTCCACCGTGCCCTCGCTGGTGGGTTTGCAACACCCAACCAACTCCAGCATCCACCTGCTGTCACCAACATCCACAATCACTTTTCAGGGAAAAGATCCCTTCCAAAAGGCATCTGGGAGCAGGGCCAAGGGTCTGTGTCTGCCACAGGCTCCACTCACTGCATTTCCATCAGGAAATGTCCTGACCCCAGCAATGGATTCCCACAGGATCACTGCTCCTATCAACAACCCATCCACCCTCCCCAGAGGCTGAATTCCTGCCCTCTGCAGAGGTGTCCTCACAGCTTTCCTTGCCAACAGTCCTTTCCCAGGCTTTCCCACCTCCAATGTTTGTCAGAGTGAAAACGTTTTGTTGGTAATGAAAAATAAAAAGTCTACACACAGATATCTTTCATCTGCTGAACTCTTAAGTGGTACTAAAACACCTTGATAGTGTTTTGTTACCTCCTTTCACTCTGGTCAGAAGAAACCCTCCTTCAATCAAATTTTTTAAACCATCACTGATACCTCTAATTCTTTAAACCCACGTAAGATTCTCACCTGTACAAAATTATAACCACCTGCCAATAGTCAGGATTATTTGGACAAAAATGTTTAGCAGGTGCCACTATGGACAAACCCAGAAATAATTAAGAATTTAGGAAGAAACTGCCTTTGGGATTCCAGAGAGGTTTTGGCTGTCCCACCCCTGGAAATGTTCCAGGCCAGGTTGGATGGGGCTTGGAGCAAACTGGGATAGTGGGAGGTTTCCCTGCCCATGGCAGGGGGTGGGACTGGATGATTTTTGAGGTTCTTTCTGACCCAAACCATTCTGTGATTCCAAAGGAGGTGATTAAAGAAGCACATCAGCTTTTTCCACCCAGACATGGTTTTCCAGAGGTGGATGTTTATCTCACAGAGCTCTTTGTATCCAACAGGCAGTTTCCTACTGAATTCCATCCAAGCTTCCCCCCTCTTTGCCATCCACCCCAAATCAGAGACTGCAAATGTTTGGCTGAGAAATGAGATCCCCCCCAAAAGACTGAGAACCAAGGGGGGCAGCACGAGGAAAGAAAAGGGAGTTTTTTCCAGCCAGACTCATTGGAGGGATGTGCAGAGGGATGCAGGGAGGGCTCTTTTCTGAAGAGGGAAAAATGAGATTTAATCCTATTCCTCCAGCTCACTCTGGAGTCCTGTTCCTCACTTAGGCACTTTTTAAATCCACACTAAGAAAACAAAAAAATCCTAAAATGAAAGAAGTACTGCACTTATCTCCCACTTCCCAGGATCATCAAGACCAAGAGGAAGACAGCCAAGGCAATGTGTCAGGAAATTTGTGCTCCCCGTGGCCACAGCTGACTTGGACCCTTTGACAGAACTGCTGTGAAGCCAAACTGAGTTTAAATCTGGTTTTCCTGGGTTATTTTAAGGGCACAGCCTGTCCCATGGTGGCACAGTGACAGTGGGTCATCCCACAGGATCTGATTTCCAATAGGACTGAGAAGAGCTGCCCAGAACCATCCACAACTCCAGCAGCAAAATCAGGGAGGGCTTTGATGAGATTCACAAAGGCATTCCTGGAGCCAAGAGCAAGGAAAAAAGGGTTTGCTTTTGGGGTTTTTATTGGGTTAAAGAATTGGGGAATCTGTCCCACTCAAAAGACCAAACAGAGCTGTGATCCCACAGCAACCAAAAACCAGTCAGCAGCTTCAGGTCAGCACGAGGCTCAGCATGACCCAAATTCACACAGAAAACAAACAAAACAAACTCAGAATTCAGTGGATAACACTGGAAAATGGGAAGCTCAAAATCCAAACTCTGCTTTCACTAAATTTTTTCACTTGGAAAAGTGACTTCAAGATTTTTTCCAATGGATTTTCAAGCCTAAACCAACTTATGAATAATAATAAAATGCTACTCTGGCTGCAATGAGGGATCCATTTATCCCCTGGATAAATGAAGTGTCCCACAATTCCATGAAAAAAAACATTTCCACCTTGTCCCTCTCTTTTCCAACCACCTGATTTCACACAGGATTGTGCAAGTGAAGAACCTGCTGTAAACTGGCTGAATTTATGAGCTGATTTTTATTTAAAACAGGCCAAAGTAGATAAAATTATTCTTATTTATTTCATATATACTTTGACTTCAAGTAAGTAATGGATACAGCACCATCTAAAAGGCCAAAGGAAAGGGGAATGTCTCCCAGTAAACAAATTTTCCCAGTCAAAAAAAAAAAGACAGGCCAAGGAATAATAATAAAAAAATACACTTTAAAAATTGCTATTTCTGTGATTTTTCTCATCATCCAAACTGCAAGGAGGGAAGGCAGAAGGGTCTGAGAGCTGGGAAACCCCAGAGCAGAAAGTTTGGAAGCTTCTGCCCTACACTGGATTGCTTTTTATAGGGTGGAAACAACATCAATCCCTTATTTGGGGGCTGGAAGGACAAAAGCTTCAGGTCAGAGCACTTCAGAACAGGCAAACTCAGGTAAAATGGGATTATTGGGGTGTGGAAGGAGCTTGCATGAAAGATAAAAGAAATTATTTCTATGAGAAGCACTGAAACCTGGGAAAATGATGTGACAAATTCAGTACCAAAAATCAACTTCAGAGAGAAGCAAATGGCTCAGAGCAGTCGAGGAGGGCTGAGCTCAGACTCTGCACAGGAATTCCTGCAAGGAATGGAGGTTCCATGGAGGAAATCAGGAGATAACAGTTCAGCAAGAGGGTTTTTGCTGGCTGTGGGATTTTTTTTGAAGGCCTCTGACAATGGTGTTTGTGAAAATCAGCTGCTGAGGCACTGCAGCCCAAAGGAATGGTTGTAATTGATCAAATTCTATTTCTGCTGGATTTTTGGGGTACAAGATTTTTATGGTGTGGAACTGCAACTGGGCTTAGAGACATAAGGCACAACGTGTTCTCTGATGGAAAGTTCTTGCTGCAGAGAACCCCTCCAGAACTCAAAACTCTATGAACTATTCAATATTGTGAACAAGTTCTAAAGGTAAAAGACACATTTTATCTCTTTGGAGTCATAGATTTACAATTAAGGCCAGAAGGGACTGGTCTGTCACCTACAAGGAGACCCTGAAGGTCGGGTGGGCCTCCCACAGTCCTGATGCAAACTCCCTATTCCATTTAGGAAAAAAAATTTAAAAAAAACCAAAGATCCCAAGGTGTTTCCCCTTTCCAGGGAGCAGTTCCAGATGTTGTGCAATACCCCTGGGGTCTTTCCCAGCAACATCTTGAATTCCTTCCCCATTCCAAACCCAAACTCATCCCACTCCACCCCACACACTGGAAGTGGAGATGCTCCTGCTGATGATTTCACTCAGTAATTTTACAAATTGTTTTCAAGGTTAAGAACAGCTTGGATGTGTCAGGGACAGCATGCTGGGCTTGAAAAGATCTGCCCACAAAGCATAAAGAAGATGGAAAACCTGGTCAGTGAGTTGATATTTGGAATTCCTGGCTCTGGTTAAGCTCCTGAAGGGTTATTTTCCACCCTGTCCCTACAGCCCTGTCAAAGAGAGACAAGCAGCAGCTTCATCAGCAGGCAGACTTCAAAAAAAAAAAAATTCTATCCAAAGTCAAACATGCTTTTTGAGGAATGGAATAAATGCTTAATATTCTTAATGGAATATACTGGGTGAGAAATATTAATTAATAATTTACTTTCATTATCTCTTTGCCCTCCTTGAGCGATCTGACGGATAAACTGTGGAAGTAAAAATGTATTTTTAAATCTCCAATGATGTCAAATATATCTCAGAAGGCTGAATCCAACCTCTTAATTAAAGAGGTGGGTTATTTAAGCTGCATGTGCCATCTTGCCATAACATGGAAGACTTTAATTAGTTAAGGAGAAGGGAGAGGAGGACGGGAAGCTGAATTGAGGCCAGTGACAGCAGCAAGTGAGTATCTAAAAATGTATTTTCTAAAACAGAAATTGCTACTGTGAGTGCAGTGGTGGGAACTGTGCTGGAAGAACTCAAGTACCCACGGCCACAGGTCTGCTCTGAACTGGGATTCACAAGGATTTCAGTGCAAAGAAGCTGAAAAGTAACTGGAAGATTTAAGTAAGAGCCTAAGGAAGTCCCTAAATTCTCTTGAGGATTTGTTGGTGATAGGAACATGCTAGTTTTACTAAATTTGACTCAGAGTCCCTCTAAGCATCTTTACATGCCAACAAAATGTGGAAACGTGCCTGATGACTGGAGAACAGCACTATGGAAAAATCTGGTCAGGAAACTCAAGGGCAAAAATGGAGCAGAGGCTCTGCAGTGCTCAGTGGGGCAACAGATACTCAGAAAAAAACAGATTTAAAAGGCACACAACACCCTATGGCAGATGCTTTTGGAGAATCCAGCAACAGCTCAGGGGAAAATGATGATATTTTGGGTCATCACCAGATATCCTGGGTGAATGGCAAGGATGGTGTCCAGCCAACTTTCCTGTGGGGGGAGATTTTGAGATTCTTTTAAGGAAAAAGGGGAGTCAGCTCCTATCACTGCACTGGGTTAGCTGAGAGAGCAGAGCTGGAGGAGAAATGGAAACAAGAGCTGATAAGGCTTAAAAAACTGGGAATGGCAATTTGGAGTGATACTCAAGAGCCAGGGGACTTTCCCTGCTCCAAGGAACACTCCACCTGCAAATGGGTAAAAACTCAGGATGAGTCCAGTGGAATTCAAGGCTCATCCTCTTCATCTCCTTAATGAGCCAGAAGAGCTAAACCAGGCCCTGGGCAATCTGTCCCCAGGCTGTCACACAACCAAATGTCCTCTTTGTCTCCCAAACTCCCTGGGAGTGACACCCACACGGAGCTGGGGAACACAGAAATCGGGAGGAGCAGCTTTTGCATAGAAAACTGAGCTGGGTTCAGTCCCTGCCTGTTGTAAGTCACCATTCAGCGAGGTCATTATTGAAGTTTACAGAGGAGCTGCGTTCCAAGTGTCACTAATAACACCGGCATTAAAGGAGAATTAGGGGGCGGGGAGATCTTCTGTTTTCAATCACAGAAAAGACAGAAATCCTTTTAATCGCGGCCATGCCAATCCCCCAGTCGTTCTAAAGCTGCTAATTACCCGTCAGGGACACCCAGCCATTGAAAAAGAGCTGCCATCGCTGTGACTGCCATACTCCCCGCGCATTTATCCTGCCCATCCCAATTACCCCGGCTGCAGCCTGAAAAGGATTTCAGCACAAGTGTGCTGGGTGTTTTGATCAGCACAACACACCCGCTGCCATTGAGCAGAGAGGGAATAAATGGCAGAGGGAGTTTTCTGCCAAGGCAGCTGAGGGAGAGATGCTCTGCACATACAGAAACATCAAAGGCCCATCAGCAGCCCCTGCTCCAGCTCATTCCTGCTGGAGCTCTTGGCTGGAGCACTCCAGACCTCCCTGAAAGGATGGGAAAGAGCTCCACACTGCAGCCATCGAGCTCGTTGGTTCTTTTGCTGATTAAAAGGGGCATTTAAAATGTTTTGTGGATTCCTCTCCTCCCAGTGTGTTTCTTCCCCTCCCATCAGTTTGTGTTTCAAATGGCAAATTCTTTTCTAGCTCCGTGGCAGTTGTGGAAATGTCCAGGATGGACACTGGGGCTTGGAGCAACCTGGGATAGTGGAAGGTTTCCCTGCCCACGGCATGGGTGGGACTGGATGCTCCTTAAAATCCCTTCCCACTCAACCCATTCCACGATTCTCTGATATAAATTACAAAAACGAACAATTCCAGGCTGGTTTTAAGTGACAAAACCTAAGGCCAAGGATGGCAACAACAACAACAAAAAAAAAAGAGTTTGAATTTTTCTCCCTCTGCCTCACTGCTGCCTCTGAGATAAACTTTGATTTGATTTACATTTGTTGGACAAAAACCAACATCAGATCGCTGTCACCTTACTGACAGTGCTCAAAACACTCAACCACGCTCTTCCAGTTGTAACACATTTCTCACAAAGGAAAAAAAAAGATAATTTCAGTGTATTTTAAATTTGGATTTGTAGCTGCCATCTCTAGAATGCCTCTGGTTTTCATGAATGTGCAACGTCTTTAGTCAGACAGTTTAAACCCCATAAATTTGACAGCAGAAAGAGAGGTTGAAATGAAGGTTTTAGGGCTGTACCAAACCCCTTTTGGCCAATAAGTGATCCAATATCCTGAGTAAATATCCCAGCTCCTCAAAAGCCCAAGGGGGAATGTTTTAGGTTGACATGTCTCTGCAATTCTTCTTGGGAACTGCAAGGTATTTTTTTTGGTCAGGCCATCAACCTTCCCTTCCAAGGAATCACAGTGAAAACTCCACAAAACTCCCACTGAAGTAGCTGGGATCAGGATCTAACCCCTGCCTGCTGCTACAAACACACAAAATCCATGTCAGGAACACATTTTAAGTTCACTGGCATGTAACACAATTTTAAAACCAATCCTGCCAACAAAGATTCCTGCCAAATGCCAAAAGCTGCACCAAACCAAAGATTATTGCCAAAAAAGCTTAAGACTTTGATCAAAACAATTATTATCAAGTTAAATAACTTCAAAGAGTGCAAGAGCTGTTTGAGTGGGAAAACTCAGATAAAAGGAGAGCAAAGTTTTGACAAAACCCCCTAAAATTTGCTGGTAATGACACAATGAGCTTTGAAAGAAGCTGATGAGCACTGGGAAGTGGGGGATGCACCACGATGGAGCTGGAGTGGGAGGAGGAACATTATTACAAATATTAATTGAAATGAGTAGGAATAAAGCAGAGGAGGGGTTGGAAACCATCCCCAACTGAACACTCACAGCTCAGGATTATGGGCAGAGTCTGACACTGAATTTAGTGATTTCCAAAGGAAAGTGTGAGTCCAGCTTTGGATCCCACTTAGGGTCACACACAGGGAACCAACATTCTGCATCAAGGCAGCAATTTTGAGCTTGGAAAATTCTTACACCAGTTTCACTGGGTTTATCTGTATGAAAAATAAAACCTACTTCAACTACCACACTCCTTTTCTTAGAAGTGGCCAACAGCGTAAGGAAAAGGGGATCCAGGTGAGCATAATCTGACTTTTTCCCAGTCAAACCCTTTCAGCTCCTAATAATCATTAATTTGTGGTTTACTGACCCAGAATTTCTGGCTTATCACAGTAGTCACCAGTGGGCTTAAGTTAACCCCAGTTTTTCCTGAAATAGGTTCAGCTATGTGGAGTTTCTCACTTGCACTCACAGCAGCAAGACAAAGATAAATCTTCACAAATGAAGGCAAAAACTGATCTACAAATCACAAATGTTACAAAAAACATGAAAAACTTACCAGTCTGATGTTAGGCAATGAAACAAACAGAGTAAGTCAAATATCCCTGAAGAACTGTGTAAACCGAGCAAATAATTAATGAAATCTCTAACTTATGGCTTGATTGGAGCCTGGAGCCAGACCCTGCAAATAAAGCTCCTCTCTATTAGTAAACTAGAAAAGATAATTTTTATGAACAGCAAAACAGAAAAAACCCTCAACAGATTAACAGGATTTTTTTTAACAAGTCAACATGTACAAATCAGAACTAGGGAACACCTCAACCTGAGCAGGTCTGCACAGAATCAGAGAATCATTTAGGTCAGAAGAGACCTCTGGAGGCCTCTAATCCAACCCTGTCCAGTTGAATTTTGAGTATCCCCAAGGATGGGGATTTCACTGACTTTCTGGACCATTTCTACCACTGAGCATTGAAAATATTTCTATTTATATTCATCTGGGATTTTCCTTAATGCAACTTTAGCCCTCTGCCCCTCAGCTCTGAGAAGAGCATGGCTCTGTCTTGCCTGGAATCACAGAATATCCTGAGTTGGATGGGACCCACAAAGATCATCAAAGTCCAACTCCTAATCCTGCACTGGACCCCCAAGTTAAAACTAATTTATTAAGACAGTTAAAACCAAAAATCTGGGATGTCCCCAGAGCCAGCCTGGACAATCCCAGCTCCTGCAATCTCCCACTGTGTGACATGTGCTCCAACCCTCCCATCTCCCCCCTCCTACCCACACAAAGGTCCCAAAAATGATGGACAGAAGGATCTAAACCCTTTCCATGAGAGGGATCTAAACCCTTTCCATGACCTCCTGAAGGCTCTTGATGAGATTCCTTAATTGCTGCAAGGGTGCACATCCAGCACAGGATTTCACTGTAACCAAACATGTGTCTACAGAGTATTCAGAAGATCAACAGAAAACAAATCTGCTGATTTTGATCAACTCATAAGGCTTTTGCAAATGTTTGGGATCTCATACTTCAGGAAAAAGGGTGGGGGAAATAAAAGAAATCTCAACACCAAAACAATCCAGAAAAGAAGTGGAGGTAGAACTTGTTGTTTTAAGAAGACGGTCAGAGGCAACAACTCAAGTAAAAGGACTTTATGAGGGACAAATCATCAGCCAGAACTCACTCTACAAAGGTAAAAGCAACCTGTGACCATCACAGATGAGGAGCTTCTTAAATTAACTTCTTCTCTGTTCACAGAACAAAAAGGAAGCTCAGATCTGCCCCCAGAGCCACTTCAAGGGAACCCCCCAGAGAACAAACTGCAGTGACTCCAGCCTGGCTACAACAAACTGCCACTCCACTGCAGTGCTACCAAAATGAGGCTTCATTTCCAAGGAAACCCACAGACAGAAAGACAAAGATGACTCCCACACTGTGGAAAAAAAACCCCAAAAGAAAGAAATCCAGGATTCCTGAATTTCAGGACACGCCCTCCAGCAATTCTTTCACTTACTCCAGATCACATTCACTCATCTCAGGACCATCACACCAGCACCTGTCCCATTATAAATAATTCACCTCAAACCAAAAAGGGACTGACCAACTGCAAATGGCTCCTTCTGAACTCCCAGGATGAAGGGAACAACCTGCCAGGAGCAGCCTGGGGACAGCTGAGGTCCCACTGGTTCCTGTGAGGTGCCACTCGTCCCTCCTACCTCCCAAAGAGAAGTCAGAACAGACACACCCCAAACACTGACCCCACAGAACCAAGGGGTTGATTCCTCACATATTTGATATTTTCTCTGGCAAGGTGACAATGTGGGAAGGCAAAAATCTGGTATTTACAGCCCAAGAATATCTGCCAATCTCCAGTTGCTCACAAGGGGTTTTTTACCTGTTTAACCTTCAGAGAAGATACTGGTGTGGGATGTCAGCAGCTTCCTGACAAACAGAATTAAGACCAGATTATTCTACATTAGATGGTACAGACACACAATTTCAGTGGTGTTACTTTGATCTGGCATGACATGAAGCTATAATCAGGATACAGAAGTTCTAATGCTATTTTTAGTCTTCCCTATTGCTTTAAAAAGGCAAAGCCTCAAACAATGCCTTTTTTTTTTTTTACAGATACTATAGTAAGCAATAAGCAATATTTCTTTTAAAATTGCAGCTGTCCAACAGTTTGAGTCTGTTCTTTTTAAAATGAAACAGCCAGAACAAATGGTGGTGGCAAGCCCAACGTAAAGAGGTCATCGATTATTAAAATCTCCTTACTATAAATCGTGGATGTTGCTTGTCAGCTCAGTGTGTGACTGTGGAATGAATAACTCGGTGAAAATTCCACTAAGGCTCAAGTTTGCTCCATCATTCTGCTGTGCAAAAATAGAAATAAAAGCTCTCTCCCCATCCTTTCACTCCTTAGTACCAAAACATTCACACAGGCAGTGGTGCAATGGTCACTGATGCAAGTCCTGCCTTTCCTGAGTCCACCCTGACACTACTCATGAATTAGCCTACCCAAGAAATGCAATAAAAGCTTAAAAAAAAAAAAAAAAAGATAGCTTCATTCTGCTCCAGTGATCTATACCTAAGAAAAGCACATAAATTTTCCAATGAAATCCATAAGTGGAAGTCGGGGCCAAGCCCTACCTACAGCTCTCCCAAGGGACAAAGAGGTGGCACGGCGGTGCCCTCTGAGAGCACAGGATCCCCTTGGCACTTGGGGGAGCAGTTTGCTCCACATGGACAGAGGGGAAGTTGATCTGGAGGGCTCAGCCTGGCTCAAAACCTGCTGAGGAGCAACACTGGAGGGGTCACAAAGCTCTCTGAGAGTTAAGAGGGAGGAAGGGATGAGAAGAAGGCCAGGAACAGCAGCTTCCCTTTGCTCTGCCTCCAAAGTGGAGGGGAGCGAAGGGAAATCCATCCTTCAGACTGAGCTGTTCTCCCCTCTTTAAGCTATTCCCACCCAAATTGGGGAAGATAAAGAGGAATGTGGAGGAAAGGCTATGCAAACTTTCATAAATGTGTCTCTGTACAAAAATTTCCGTAGGTTTTTAATCTGTTGTCTGTTAATGTAACACAGCCCTGCCCGTCTCTAACACTTCTCGTGCTGTTTCCATCAAAATGTTTCCTCTTACCAGCAGCAACATATCATTTCATCAGGATGCCAGGAGATCATTTCCACACAATGCTAGCAGATGTAATTTTCTTAGATGCACACACAGTTCATCATTTAGATACTAGATGACAAGGTGATCGCCGGGTGACTCTGTAATGCAAGTTTGCTGTTGTTTGGTATTTGGAATTCTCAAATGATAAAAAAAAGACTTATCAAATATAAATATCTTTAAGAAAAAAGTAACAAAAGTGCTACATATGATCAAGGAAAACAATTCCATTAGTTCCTGCTACTTAGAGTAGGTTTGCTTTACAAATATTACCACATCCATTATCAGTATGGCTTCCAATTATTAATTAAATTGCTCGTAGCAGTATAGCTTTCTCACACCTTAACAAAGACAGAGTAAAGAGAACACAAAACATTCACACCCCATTTCTCAGGTAAGAGATCCTCCTGCCTTCAAACAAACAAAAAAAGTTCATATTTAGGAGAATATTTATGCTCTGATGGTTATCTAGCAAAGGTCAGGTGTTGAATTCTCCTTTCAGGCTAGTCAGGATGTAGGCATTACTTACACAGGCGTGTAAAAATCCACTCACCCATTTCAGGACCTTAACAACCTTCCCTGGAAAACATTGCTTTCGAAAGTGGCAAAGTGGAGAGGGGAGTAGGGTGGGGACAGAAAAGGGGAGAGAGGAGGAATTAAAGGTGAAATTGTTAATGACAGATGGATAAGAGTCTAGACCTCTTCTGAGCAGGCACTGCCAGCCATGCCAAGAACGAGCAGTGGTTCTGAGAAGTGGACTGTTGTCCATTAGACATTCAGCTCATTTTTCATTTGATCCCAGGCTGGTCCCAGAGGCAGAAGGCAGCACTTCTCCACTAAGCCACGCAGCTTGTGAGAGTAGAGGATGTCTGTGTTGAATATGTGAGCAACAACAGAAATGTGGGAATGTGTTTCCAATGGACATTCTCAGCACAGCACCCGAAAGTAAACGGAGTCACTGTATGACCAGTGAGGCACGGCTTATTGCAGCTGGAAATCATTTATTCCCATGCTGGAGTGGGGTTTCTAAGTGTTCTTTTTACTCTCTGTTGATACTCCCAGTCTGGTGTCCATCGACCCTGTGCCACTACCTCAGCTTGCATCCTTTCAGCCTCAGGGCAGGGAAAGCGAACGGACTATCGGTTTCAACACCATCTCTAAGGTTATCCAAGATTTTAAGTGTAGCCTAAGACTTGTAATTGAGGGCTGTCTAAAATACCTGGAAGCACTTTGAATGCTAAGACAGAGCAGCAAGATATTATTTTTTTTCTTTCTTTCTTTTTTTTTTTTCTTTTTTTTTCTTTTTTTTTTTATTTTTTTAGATTTTACCTTTCTAGCCACTGGGGGCCCGGGAGAGAGGGAGGTTGGTCGGTTGATTGATTATTTATTGGGAATTAATACTGAGAGAGTAATATGCAAAGGCTGAGGGCACCATGCCATCTTCACAGAACAAGACCCTAACAGCTAACTGACGTACAAGAAACTGCAAAGTTATACTGTAAGAACACATATTAAGGACCGAGGAAAGTCTGCTAAGGTGCTACGTCTAAAACTAAGTTACTTCTTTGCTTTTGACCCTCCCCTTTCTCTTGGCATCAGTCGTCGTCCAGAGCCTCTGTCTTGATCTCGTTGGCTCCTTGCCGGGCCAGCGCCAGGATGGTGTGGTTGACTGCTGCCATCTCCACGGCCAAGGAAATGGGGTCTTGGTGGTCACTGTGGCTAGTGCTGTCATCCTGGGGGTCATGTGGGAAGGAGCAGAGAGAAGGAGGGTTATTATTTCACTGGTGGAGAAAACGAACGCGCCGAGCGACAGTGGGTTCACAACGTGGGGTCGGGGTTGGTTCCCCTCACTGTGCAGGCAAAGGTGAGCAAGGCAGGGAGTGAGGGAGTCCCAAAGGGAGTGAGGGGATACAGCTCTGGGGGAAAACATTGAGCTCTGGGGGAAAACATTGAGCTCTGGAGGAAAATATTTGATTATAGACAGGAGTGATACACCAGGTTAAAGAAGGAAAGCAAATTTAAGACAGCGATCGCTGGGCACGGCACAGGTCCATGTTAATAGTTGAATTATACAGTATTATAAATTTGTCACCCTATTTAGGCCATCCCTGGCCATGGCAGGAGGTGGAATGAGATGAACTTTAATGTCCCTTCCAACCCAAACCATTCTGTGGTTCTCTGATTCTATTTGATGCCACAACAGAAGTCGAAAAGGCAGAGGAAAAAAAAAACAAAACATCCCAAGGGAAGAGGTTTCCTCGTGAGAAGAAGCTAAACAGAGTCAAGTCCTCCGGTTTGGGGAAGAAATGGCTGATGGTTGATGTGATAAATGTTTATTACAAATAATTGGAAAATAAGAGGACAATTGCCTGTGTTTTTTTATGATCTAATAATCAAAAACACTCACTGGAATGATAATGTGATCCAAGGCAGTAGTGGGAAGCACTGCTCACTTAGCACAGGCCAGTTCAGGATTCACTGATTTTTACAGCAGACAAAAGTAAAAATGGCTTTAAAAGGTGGGAGTTTGACAAATCCAGGGAAAATTAGTCTGCTAGAAATTATGGAAACTCAGGAAGCCTCTTAAAACTACTGGCTTCCAGAAGCTGGAAGTTGGTAGAATGAAATAATTCTATATGTATTAGAGAAGTACTTTAACTGGTACTAGACCAGAACCATGACACAAACTGAGCCAAACCTTTGGTCCAAGTCAGCATCCTGAAAAAACACTGAATTCACACAGATACAGGGGAAAAGATGCTGGAAAACCCTTTGAATGCTAAGAAAACCAGTGACTGGAACCACCATAAATCAAATATGGACTATTGGGAAAATTCATAGTGTTTTCCCCTCTTTAAAACAGGGCACTAATAGTTATCCCCCTGTGATCTTGGATTTTTAAATTATTATCATTTACAGAAAGGAAAAGATGAACATTTATCAGTCTCCCAACAGCCTTCAAGTGATGAACTTGTGTGATTTAAAATTTAAAATGTGCCTAGAGCAGTTTTAAATTAAAATGATGGGTGGCAAATGTTGAGGAGGACAAAAAAAAGTCAGGATTTGGTAAAATCCTGAGGTTATTTAGAAGAATTCATTGACTTATAACAAGGGTCTGGTAAATTTTAGGGTCTCTCAGAAATCTTTATCATGGTACAAATGCAGAGCCCTAAAATCTAGGGGTTTAGGCACTTTGTTAGTATTTAGATGAACTTTGTGTTTTAAAGTTTATTAGAGTTAAAGTACTGCTGTGGAAAACAGAATTTCTGTGTTTAACAGCTAAAGGATGTTAAATGGTCATCAGGAGAACTTGCCACTTAATCTGCTTTGTTGCTAATGACTAATTACACCTCGTAGAAGAGGCCCAGATTACTGAGAAATGTCATTTCTAAGGCCTCTAAACAAAGATCTTTAAATTTTAATAACCAATTTATTTCTCTTTTCAAAGTATGCTGGTTAATGCACAGAAGAAAAACATACTTTGGGAGTCTACCTCACGCTCCACCTCAGTATTCTGGTCCTGTATCTGTCTGACAGAGAATTTTCTGGGCTTGGCAGTGGTTTCTAAATATTTTATGGCACTCACAGAGCAGCTTCTCATTGCTGAGAGCCAGAAAAGTTGGTCCCACCAAATCTGCTGGTGCTGACCTATAAAAAGGGTCTCAATCCCCATCAGGAGCAGAGAGCAGCTGGGGATGCCTCTGCCAGGGATGTGCTGACCTGGGCCAGAGCCAAGTGTGCCAGGGACTCATTCCAGGACACTCAGCTGCTGTTCCACTCCACCAGCAGCCTTTGGAGAAGGAGAAGTCCCAGCCTCTCCCAAAAAAAAAGTGAGAAGTGATCCAAGCCCAGCTGTGGGGTAGCACAGAAATATCTCCTCTGAAAATGAAGTGAGTGAACTGGTGCCAAGCACACACAGCCCTGAGGGTTTGGCCAACACTGGGAAAATTGGGGAGGTGATGCAATACCTGTCAGGAAGGTGTGTGAAGGAAAGGTCACCAACTTTAGGGTAGGTGAGGGCTCAGAGTGTGGGAAGGGGTATTCTTTTGCTAGAGAATTTAAAAAAGAAGTTGCTGTCAAGGGTTAAAAATGACCAAGAAAAAGAGAGAACAGGCAAGAATTAAAATGTAAAAAAGAAACAAAAGACAGATAACATGTAAACAATCAAAACAGTGGCACACTGTTGCAGAACAATATGGAATAGGCCAAACAAAGGTCAGAGTTTAGTAAATCAAATCCTTTCCCCCCCACCCTTCACCCTTTGTCTGTCAGTGTCTGAGGGATGATCCTGAGAAGGTCCTGTAAGGTTCTCCCACAGAACAGACAGAGAGAGCTCAGGACCTTCCAGGAGGGTGATCTGCTCAGAATCCTGCTGGGAAAGGCTGGCACAAGGAATTCTGAAGGGTCCTGGGCAGGGCTCCCTCCTGCTTGTGTCTGGGGCTGGGTCAGCAGCTCACAGCAGGTGTGGCCCTTGCTAGAACAGGGCCTTTCTTGCAGAAAGAAGTAAGAGGTGCCCAGTTTTTCTGGGGTAATTGTTGGTGCCTGACACACAGGACTGTGAAAGACCTTCCTGAGGGAAGGGAACTCAAGAGTGCTGGGGAAGGAGAGCATGGGTATGGCAGGGCTGTGGCTGAGGTGAGGCTCTCCTGCCACGTCTCAGACATTTTGTGTGTGGTGTGAGGGGTGTAACTTGCTTGTTTGGAGCAGATCCTCCTGTCTTCTTCTACCTTCTCTGCTTCTCTGCCTCCCTCGGAACATCGTCCCTCCTCCTCCCCGTTGCGTACTTGCCAAGTGTCCTGTTGTGGGGCAACACAAACCCACGTGGGTGAACACTGGATTCTCACCCCATCACAACGACACAAAAGCCAAACAAAACAAGGATTTTCAAGAGGCAGAAGAGCCTTTTTAGGTGTTTTGAGCTGTCCCAGTTTGGGCCAGGAGGCTCCAAGTGCTCACCTGCTCCGAGTAGTCGTTGCCGTCCACGTCGTCGCTGTTGGAATGACCTCCTGGACTCTGTACATCTATTCCATGGCTCTCCAGGATTGCTGCTTCTTCGAAAAAAGCAAATGGATCCCTCATTTATCTGATGCATTGGAGTAGTTAAAGTAACCAGAGGGGTTTTTTTTCCTTTTTCAGGAAGTTGGAATAACTGGAGGAACAGTTCTTAGCCCCTTGCTCTTTGCTCTCCAACATTTGGGAAGGCAGCACAGGTACAAACACTGGTTTGCCTGAAATCCTTCCCTGCCAACTACCAGACTTGTCTGTGAGTAAAAATCCCTGTCTTCCAGCCAGTCCTAACAGAAATCAGTGTCATTTCCAAGGAACTGGAGTGGCAAAGGCATTCCCTGTAAATCTTCCCCCTTAGTTTGGACTGGCAGGACTCGAGGGGGTGGGGAGTGTCTGAAAACAGATGGGAGAAATTTCTGAAAGCACTTCAGGGATTTAGAAACATAAAAATCCATCTTCCAATAGGATCCAAATATCTAAAGCTCCCTTTGGTTCTTTTTAATCTCTTTCCAAACCTCCTCCCCAGACACTAAACTCCACCCACCTTGGACTGAGCATGCTTTATTCCCCCATCCCTTTGAGAAGCTGTTTTTACTTGTAGAAAAATGACTTTAGTTAAACTTCAGTAACATGTTAAATGATGTAATGAGAGTTTTTTTCCTAATCAGAAATAAGGCAAAATAGTGGAGCATTTGAAATAATTAAAAATACTGGAAATAAGCAGATATGGATGTCTGTCTACCTATGTGTTGTAAAAATAATTGTGCATAATATCTAAGTAAGGTCATCAAACTTCTTATGAATGGCAGGAGTTTGTTGAATCCAGGCCACTGAGATGATTCATTCTCCTTAGAATATTTTATCCACATCACAGGCTCTCCTTCCTACAAGTTCAGAGTCACTTTTGATTTCCTTACAATCAGCCAAGAACCCACAGGGTTAACTCTGAAGTGACATTTGTTTTTTCCTGATCATTAACAAAAAATATGGCTTTTTTCCAGACACTTGTTCCTGGGCAAAACCTTGGAAAGCTGTCAGGGGCAGAGGTATGACCAGGATAAACACCACACTGAGTTTGTGAACCTGCCAACATCTCTATCTCCTTTATTTACAATTTCGAGGTTTCACTTCAGATTTGAGTTTGGATACTCAAAGGAGGGAAATGCAACTCTCCTTCCTTCCACCTACAAAATTCTCACTTTGCTTGTTAAAGCTGATCTTCCAGTAAAACTTTGCATCACCTTTCTTGCTCTGATGACAAGAATCCTACAAATTACACGTATTTCACACAAAAAAACCCCTGGAACAGCAAAGGGACTAATTTTCATAATTCCTCCATAATTTCTCCTGAAGCTGTCAGCACCTCTGGTGTTTTCACTAATTTATTCTTACGCAATTGCCACCTCTCCTGAGCAAACCCCAAGCCTTGCAGGCAGGCTCTGTGATACATTACCAATATTGGCTCTTCTCTTGATCTCCTTCCTCCTGTTGGCAAACCAGTTGTACACTTTGAGGGAGGTGACTCGCTCCAAATCTGACAACTTTTTTCCTAGGAGAAGCAACAGAGGGAAAAAGAATAGTTCAGTGGTGTCACCCACTGGGTTCCAGTGAAGCTGTGGCTGCCACATCCCTGGGAAGTGTCCAAGGAGAGGTTGGACAAGGCTTGGAGCAACCTGGGACAGTGGAAAGTGTCCCTGTCCTAGATGAGCTTTGAGGTCCCTGCTCACCCAAATAATTCTGGGATTCTATGGGATAAACCCCTAAAAGACAGACAGCACTGGCAAGTTATTATAACTGAGAAAAAAGTGAATTTTATGTGGATCAAATTCCTGTGTCCTGGTGCTGTGCCACCTAACTGCCAAGTATCTTCTTTTCTTGTGTTTTTTAAAAATCTGAAATGGAGAAATTTCTTTGCAGCTTCAACCAACTCAGCCCAGAGCCCACGGGAGAATGAAGGGCACAAAACTGAGAAATTTTGTTCAAGTACAAAACTGAGATTGCAAAAACTGAAATTCCTGCCACAAACCCCACCCCTGGGGCTCCTTCTCTTACTGTGTGTCACGAGGGTACAGCTCACTGTTTTATACATCAGCAGCAAAATGAATGAAGGGGTTTTGTGTCACCCTTGCAATCTGCTTTCCTTTCTCTCAGCACCCATCACACCCTCCCAACTGTGCCAGGTCACTCAGGATCTTTTGGGAGAACAAGGGTGGATGCTGGAAACCAGATCACTGGATTTTTTACACATAAACCAACCAAAAAATTCCCAAAAACCAGAAGGCAGCTGTAGAAAACCATGTCTTTATCTGGTCATCAATATAAATAAGGGAAGAATGGAGGAATTCAGTATTCCAAGGACATCCTGGAAACTTCTCCCATTGCTCTTGACCCTACATAAAATATTCCCCATATCTGCATCCTCAGACCTCTGCAGGCTACACAGGATTGAGCCCCCTCCCTGCTTCTGACTCCTTCTCAAAGTTTATTTATTCAGCATACAAAACACCCGTGTAATTGCAGCAATCTGCACACTTAAATAAGTTAGGAGAGAGGAGACAAGTGAAAGAAAGAAAACTCTGGGAATTGATAGCTTGGCTGCTGCCTAATGCTTTGCATCAGCACCACTGGCAGTATTTCACTGCTCCCTGACATGGCCTTGCAGCATTTTGTTCTAAGTTGCTCCACAAACCAGCAGCACAGCCAGGAAAACAAATCCTCATTCTCTGGTCCTCTCTACCTGATGGATTTTTTGCAGAAAATTTCAGCAGGTATTAGGGAAAAAGTGCCATGAGAGCGGCTCAACATTGTGGAACAGGGGCCTGGAGGCAGGAAAACCTCCTGGTTTGGAGACACTGAAAACTGAACAATTTAATCTAAGCTGGGCTTGCCTCATCACATGAACTCCAGAGGTCACTTCCATTCTAAACTTGTGCTACACTTTGACATTTCCAGCTCTCCACAACTCCCTGAAAGGGTAACAAGGTGGGGATCCATCTTTTTTTCCAGGGAACAAGGGATAGGAAAAGAAGAAATGGCTTCAAGCTGCACCAGAGGAGGTTCAGGTGGGATATTGGGAACAATTCCTGCCTGGAAAGGGTTGTCCAGCCCTGCCACCCCCATCCCTGCAGGGATTTAAATTAAAGCCATGTGGATGTGGCACCTGGGGACATGGATCTGGCAGTGGTGGGGATGGTTGGACTCGATGATCCCAGAGGCTTTTCCATCCTAAATAATTTTGTGATTCCATGTGCATGACTCACTCCTTAGTTGCCTTCTCATTAATTTTTATTCTGGTTGTATGAAATCTAAATATATCCAAAACACCAGTTCTGAAATCTATGTAAATGTTTGGTTAGCAAAACTAAGCAAAGGCAGGTGCATCCACTAACACTACACTGAATATTCATGCTCCTCTCCCAAGTATAACTTCTCCAGAAACAGGGAAAAAAAAGCCAACTTGTTGACCTAAGGATAAAGTCCTCCATTAACACCCAGGTTCTAATATGAAATCCCTGTCTGGAAGCTGTAAAATATTGAAAAACAGGAGAGCTGAGCACTTTCCTCCTCCAAAAACCTGATTATTCAGTCAAAGGTTGATGACCTTGGAGGTTTTTTCCCAAAATGATTCTGTGATTCTGCAAATTTGTGAATCCCAAATGATTCTGTGATTCTGCAAACATCAGTCTGAGAACTCAAGGTGCTGAAAACCTCTTTGTTTTTGGGAAAGACAACCCCAGCAGCTCCTCACCTGGTTTTTGTATAACTGCATTACAGGCATTGGCAATTTCTTCTCTCTTTGCCTCGTCGGGATATTGATTCTCATTGAAGTAACTGCAAAAGGGAAAAAAAAAAAAAACCAAACAGGTTTTTTCTTAAGAAATCTCAGCATGAAAGTTCCAAAGCAGCTCCACCAAAAAGTGGAGTCAGCTGCTGATTTATGCATCACTCCTCCACAGGTACCAGACACAGTGAATTTCATGGATAAAGTAACATCAGCCTGCACTTATGTCCACATGGAATGAAGGAAACTTCCCAAATCCCTCAGATAAATGAGTATTATCTCAGCATTTGGAATATTGTACTAGGACACCCAAAAATGTGGCCAATTCCATGGGTTATCAGAGTTAAGATTGTCAAGTGAAGCATCATCTCCAAGGCACCCCAGGTCTTTGACTTTATTATCATTTATTTATTATTTATCCCCTTGACACACCCCCATCTTAGGAGTTTTTTAACATTTATTTTGATCCCTGTTCATATATATTTGTTAATATACATACATCCATACATACTTTTAATATTTATATTATGCAAAACCCCACAAATACTGCAGAGACAGGTGTGGTGTGGAGATGCTATGAAATTAGGATGATTTTTACAGTCAGATTGTTTTTTTAAAACCACAATTTTCAATTTTTCCATCTTCCTCAGAGCGACACATTGAGTACAGCACGTTTCTAACAGCATTTTTTTCTGGAATAATTGTGATTTTATTGTACTTTATATGCAGTAAACATCCCATAAAAGTTAAAAACTCTTTCCTCTTTTACCTCACTGAACTGCTCTGCAAATTTTAATGAACTGATTTACATTCTACAGAGCTTATCAGATCTGCATTAAAACCAACAAAACGTCCTGTTCACTTCAATGGACTCTGCTAATCACAACACAAGCAGGGCCCACCACTGTTTTTTCTGTAGATTATCCATAATATATAATCCTAGGATTTCTTTTATCAACTTTGATCAGCAGCAGGTCCAGCTGCTCTGGATTTGAAAAGAAGATATTTCTTTCCTTAACTGTAGATCATTTGGTAGGAGGAGATTGAAGCATATTGAGGCAATTATTATTTTCCATTATTGATCCAGTGGATTTGGCCCAGTTATTTTCTAAGGAAATCCAGATTCTGTTCCATACAGGAATTATTTCTGTCCAAACTTGGAACACTCAGGTTCAATTTTAGGTACCATTACTTCATCCCCCTGTTCACAGGGTCATTTACAGTCACAGCTATGCCCAAAATGGGGTTCCATGTCAAAGTTGCTGCTCAGTAAGAGAAATCCCAGATCAGCTCAGAGAGTTTCACACTTCCAGGTGATCTGCTGGAATAGAGCAAAGGGAACCACAAGAATTCCTCAATCTTCTCTAAATCAAGGGCAGCTCTGCCTTGAACTTCAGTTCAAGTGTTGGAAAAGTTGTCAGCCAACACTTCCACTGTTAGAGTGAACTAATTGCTGGAATTATGGTGACTGAGGAATGCAAGGAGGAGTTCCCTGGCACAGGATTGGTGCCTTTGTTCAGCTTTATCAGAATTTAGAATGAACATCACTCCCTCTGGACAGTGATTTTTAAAGTGTATTCTCCCTTCTTTCTGTGATTGCAGCCTTTGAAGTGATGTGTGTGTCCACCTCAACCTGCAAATTTCTCTTCAAAGGGGTGGTGTTCTGTACAAAGGTGCATTTTTGGGGAATGGAGAGCTTGGAAAACAGAGCAGAAAATGCTTTTTGCAGTAGTTAGTGATGGAAGGAGAAGCTCAGGATCCCAGTTCAACAGCCCCATGACAATATTTCAGCTCTCCTACCTACAGAGAGCACTGCCCTCTGCACAGAGCCAGGAATCATTTCCTCTTTTAAGCACCCTGAGAACAAAGGAACATCAAGAGATCACAGCTGAAAACTGCTGCTCTGTAATTTATATGAACATACTGCCTGTCCTGGAGTCCCAACCAGGAATCCAGGTCAGCACCAGCTTACAAAAATCAACATTTATGGAAGAAATTACAAAATATATAAAATTATCAGTCAGGGTGACCTTGAACTGCCCATTCTTGTTGATGCAAGACACTGAGACACTAATTAAAGCAGCAAAGACAACACCAGAGCCACCAGTGACAGTTTTCTTGTCACCTAACTCAACACTGTCCCTTCACCAAGCCACAGCCAGGCTTCTGCTGCCTCCAAAAAATAACAAACATTTTCTACCAACGACAAAACTTCAGCCCATGCTTACAGTTCTCTGGGATAACAGGAAATCTCCCTGTGATGGAGCAAACTTCCAGAATTGGACAATGAATGAGGCACCTCTTGTAGCAAATGAGGGAGTTCTGTGTATTCCAATAATTTTTCTGATTCAGAAACTGCTGAAACAGTTAATTCTCACCTCCAAACATTTACAACTAAGTTAGAAACAATTAATCTGCCTGACATTTTTCATCACCCTGAAACGTTTTCTTTAAATTCAAACAGGAATTTCTGATCTTTTCTAAAAATTTCTGCAAGAAAAGTGATTCTCACTAGAAAACGTGAAATTCTTCTCATTGTGAATCTCCAATTTATGAAAAAGCATCAAAAATCTCAGTGAGCTGTCACACAGCTGTCCTGGTCATTTTGGGGGGGATCACAAAGCCAAGCTGGAAGGGGAACTACTGCAGCAGTTAAAACTCTGTTTCTGCAGTTGACAGTAATTTTAGAACCTGCCTCTCTTTCCTTCCTCCTGCTGGATTATTCCTTATCCTCATTAATGATTTGACTTCTCCTTCCCCCACACATTCAACCTCTCTATAAATTTGGCCAACCCTCAACCTGTGCTCCCCAAAACTGAATCTTCTCCTCAGAGCTGAATCCCAGGATGGTGTGGGGTGGAAGATACCCTAAAGATAATTCAGTTCCAACATCCTGCCATGGGTAGGGACACCTTCCACTAGCCCAGGCTGCTCCAATCCAATTTTGGACACTTCCAAGGATCCAGGGGCAGCCACAGCTTCTCTGTGCCAGGGTCTCACCATCCTCCTAGGGAAAAATTTCTCCCCAAAATCCAACCTAAATCTACCCCCCTTCAGCTTAAGACCATTCTTGAGGCCACAGTGTTCCTCTCCATGACCATCTTGTGTTTTTAGTGTTTGAAGGAGTGCAAGCTGCTTTATCAGAGCTCACACCCTGAAAGGAAAAGGTCTCACAGCTCCAGGTAACCCAAAACACCCAACCCCAACTGCTGATTTTCCTCCTCAGCCTCCAAATTCCCTGTGCATGAACTCTACCAACACATCTCATTTCATCCCCATCCCATCAAGGTCTTGTGGCTGATATGTCATGACACAAAGCACAACATTTAAAGCCTCCCACCATGTGGCACTGGAGGGAGGACATGGCTTAGTGCTGAACATGATGATGATTGGACTTGATGATCTTCAAGGTCTTTTTCACCCCTAATGACTCTATGATTCCTGGCAAGTAGATGAGAATAATTAAGTTTTCAAGATAGGGAAGCCATGGAAAAAAATTCAAGACTTCATCACTGACTACTTTGTTTGCTCATGTAGAAGTTGTGAAAACACTGTGATTTTTTTTCTGGACTAGCAGTAAATTAATTTTTCTGCCTCTAGTTCTGTTTCTTATCAGCCAGGTACACAGGGGAAGAATGCAGGATGTCTGAAATTCCCTTCACAGCCACAAACCTGTTCAGTCTGCGAAGTTTCTGAGAGCTACAGATGAAAAATATGAAGCAATATGAACTTAAAAGGAAAGAAAAAAAAGAAATGGAGCAGGCACAAGTAACTCCTGCAAAGGCACACTGCTTTCTAGACAAAGGGCAGCTGTCAGCTGAATACCTTCCATGAAGAAACCAAATGATCTCTTTTGTAGAAAATGACAGTGGAGGATTAAAATGAAAAGTGGCCAAATAATTTACATGAGATGAGAACCCATATGATGGTAAAGAATGTAGATATCCTTGAAGCCGTTTCATTTCAATAACACTGAAGCCCAGAAAAAATTGCAGATTCAGAGAAACCCTCTTTCTTTCAGGGATAATGTGCTTAGGACAATGATGGAGAGGGAATCCATCTCAGCCCAGGGCTCTGTAATGGAAGGAGAAGCCTCCCCCCGATTCTTTACCAAGGTGCCCCTCTCTGAATTCCTGCAATAGCTGCCAATCTTTTATTTTTTTTTTCCCTTTCTGTTCTCGAGGCTGAGATATCAGATGCATTAAGCAATGCCTCAGTAGTGTTCCTGATAATCCACAGTGAAAGTTTTGTTGCTTCCTATCAGCTTTGCAGCTGCCAGGGAAGTGTCTGAAATCACAACCACGGAGTGGCAGGAGGACATGGGAGGGGTTGGTGTTTTTCCAGATAAGGAAAGAGATAAAGCCCCCCCCAAACTGATCAAAAGACCCCAAGTTGAGGAAATGCCTAGTTTACAGCAGGACCTATAGGTTAAAACTTCCAAGTGTGGCAGGGGGTCGAAGTGGAGAGGCTCAAATGTGTTGCAGGGTAACAATTCATGGTGCTGCTGCAGCTGAATCACTCTCAGGTGAGGTCACTCAGGTATGGGGACACAGATCACCCTCCCTGGAGAAAGGATAATTGACCCTGCAATTAATGGGAGGCAAGAACACACAGATGGATATTTAATGAAGAAGAGGAGAGGTGCTGCAAGCTCACTCCCTCATTTCACTTTGTGTTTGTATCCCTGGGTTCCCACTTCCATCCCTGTGTGTGAAATATCCTGGCATTCCTGTTGCTCCAACTCCTCTGCTGGAGACAAAAAAGCCACAGAATGGTTTGGGCTGGAAGGACCCTGAAGACCCTCTATAGTTCCCATCCCCTGCAAGGACAGGGACACCTTCCACTATCCCAAGTTGCTCCAAGCCCCATCCAACCCAGCCTTGGACACTTCCAGGAATGTCAGATCCATCTTCCCCGAAACTCAGGCTGCAGTCCAGCTGAACACAATTTAATCACAGAGCAGAGGGAACGAGCCCATCCTCTCCTTCAGTCCCTTTTTTGCAGGAATGTTTTGTGCCCAGCAGCCTCTCCCTGCTCCAGCTCCCCACACGTGCCAAGAGCAGCAGTTGTGCAGCCAAGGGAGGCGGGAGGACACGGCTGAAAAGGCAGCTGGGCCCAGCTCCTTCCACAGCAGCTCCCAAAGATCCTCTCCAAGGGATGCTGAAAGCAAAGCCAGAGCAGCCAGGGGCTGGGCCAGCAGCCCAGGGAGGGAGGGAAAAGCAGAACTGCCCAGCTCCCACCCCTATGGATGAACAGAAGCTTGTGCTGTCCCCAGGGATGGAGCTCCCTGCCAAACCCTCTGGTGTCTCAAAATACACGAGGTGAAAGCTGCTCCTCTGGCTCTGATAAGAGGCCTGTAATTTCAGCTCCCTATCTGCTTTCCCTCCCAAGAGTTCCTCTGCTTTCCACTGACAAGGTACAGAGAACACTCAAATGTAGTTACCTATTTATCTCTCATTAGTACATTTATCACCCCAGTATCACCCAGCAGGCAGAGGTCACTGTTCCAGTCTTTGTGGCTTTTAGCAGAACTATTATTCAGGCTGTCAAATCAATGGAAATATTTCTGAAGTTATTCTGTCATCTGTGCCTGAGATCTTATCTCGGCGTGGCATGAGACAGGCTGTCACAGAAGTGACATTCAGAGCATAATCTCATCAGAAAGTGTAATGACTGGTTTATTTCCCCAGTAAATACTGGCCAAGAATATCACTGATGCCATTCTCTGTGAGGTCAGCAGATGACACCACCAGTTTTATCTACTGATATTTCTGCTGATTCCCTAGTAACGACATAGGTGTCAACTAAACCCGTGATATAAAGTCATTTTTATTTCTGACAGCAAAATTAAAGCTCAAAGATATCCCCTCCACAGATGAACTCTGATGGGACTGCAAAACATAACCAGGCCAGGATGGGAAGTGCAGCTCTCTGGATGAACTTCAGTTGAGGCATCAGCTCAACCAGATCTTCTGAACAGCAAAACAAATCTAACAAAAAAATCCCTAACCCCAAAAAAAAAACACTGACAAACACGATGGCTGCAGCTCTCTGCTGTTTTTTTCACTACATCATCATTTAGCCAATGGATTCCACAGGTCCATGGATTTACAGGAATGGAGAAACCACTGCAGGACTGTAGCTTGACCTCTTCTACAGCACAGGCAAGGACTCTCTCAGCAATTCTGCAATTAAACCCAGATCTTCTGTCCCACCTGCAGAGATATCCAGTCCCAACATAAAAAATTGGGGGTTTATCTAATGCACAATCTACCCTAACTTTAAATAGCCTTTGGAAACATCTGTAAAAATCCTAATTTTTAAAAAATCTCTCTCATTCCCAACTTGAGCTTTCAGGCCCAGGGTATTGCCACACTCTGTCCAGGGACAGCACAGTTTTTAAGCCTCTCACTCTAACAAATGTTTCATTCTTGGGTTTCTTTTCATTGCAAGTGCAAATCTGGAGGAGAGATCTCACCAGCACTAGAACCCTTAGAGCACCAGACAGAGAGAAACTGAAATTATTTCACACCTCAAGATGTGCCTGCATACATAAATTCCAGAGTCATGCCAGTGCACATTAAAAACCCTCACAACAACAGAGCTGACTCTCAATTCTGGTTTTACAAGTCACTGTCTAAACTCCAAGAGTCCTTTCACTGATGTTTCTTAGCAGGAATCTCCTCTGCCACGTAGATTAAAATGCCAAAAATACACCTTGCACGGGGAGTGGGTAAAGCTGGATGACCTTCAAAGCTAATAGAACAATGAGGTTTTCATTCTTGCAACATCACTTTCTCAGAATTTTGACAGCGGTCTCCAGGATCACAATCCTATCAAGCCATTAATATTCTCCTAAAATTTGTTTAGAAGAAGAATTAATTGATAATAGCTCTAAAAAGCCTGGTACTTGCAAAAGATAATCTGCTCCTCCTAATCTCTAGCACCCTACTGTCGAGATAATTAACAATTAAAAGAAAGAATAGTTAAGACATCCGAGGTGGCGATTTACTCTTCCTCGTAATTGGATTTGGTGATAAGAGCATTTTTGAAATCACACAACAGGCCTCTTCTGAATGGCAGAAGATTTGGAGTTTGCAGCAATTTGAAACACACAGGTACTCTCTGCTTAAGGCACCTTGAAGACACTGTCAGCTGAAATTTTGGATATCCTTAAACTTATCCTTAAATTTCCTGGCACCACCAAACTCTCAAAGTCAAGAGAGTGCACTAAACTGTTCATAAAATAAAAATAAAAAATAAAAATAAAAATAAAAAATTAAAAAAATTAAAATTAAAATTAAAATTAAAATTAAAATTAAAATTAAAATTAAAATAAAAGTGGGCATTTTTTTGCAGCCAGCAAGTAACCAACACACAGAGACAAGATAAAGTGAGAATTGTCCTGTGATATTTCAATGAGCAGTTGGGGTGAGCAAACAGCATCTTCAAAGCTCTTCCTAACAAGGCATCTAAGCATGAATAATAGGATCTCTTGTTCTCTTTTATTTACTTGAAATATTTAAATTGAGACCTCCATGCTGCAGGGATATTTATGTGCATTAAATCCTCTGGAGTTCATCACTGATAAACAAAACCTTTCTGCAAACAACTGCGAAACAAACATCTCATCTTCATTTTTTTTTTTTAACGTGGCACAGGGGCAAGAGTTATTTCAGTTGTGTTTTGGATTATCTGGTCCTCACAAGCAAAGCCAAAGCAGGGTCAGCCCATGGGAGAAACATCTCCAAGGAGGGATGAAGCCCTGCAGGAATCAGCCCACCCACACTGGGAAGGGCTGTTGTGCTGCTGGTGACCCTCAAAATTCCAACCAAACTCTAATCAACACTGAGGGTATTACAGACACCACTCACAAGGCAAACAGAGGATTCCAAGGCTTTATATGGCAACACAAATAAATAACAAAACTTGGTTTTTACATTACTCAACGCAGAACGTCTTTATTTGCTCTCTGGAACAAAATATTCCACCCAGCAGAGCCAGAGATTGGTTTTCAGCTCAGCTGGTTGGGTATTCCTACAATAACCTATCCCTGCCTCAAAACTGTGCTTTAGTGGGAAATTCAGCCCTGGATGTGTGTAAAAAATGTCAGTGTGAGCACCAAGGTCCCTCAGGTTGTCCTCACTTCAGCCTCAGGAAGGTCTCAGCTCTTTTAGATGGGAATCTTGGAGCCTCCCTTTGTCCCAAGCCTCCAGGAAAATTAAAAACACCAGTCACGAAATTTGGGATTAATCTTAGTATGAACTGACAGTTCCCAACATCAGCACCAGCATTTTCCCCTCAAAAATCCACAATTTTTTGGTTTCAGTTTCCAGTCTTGGAGCAGACTTGGTTCAGCTCAGCAGAGCCCCCAGTTGCTGCAGCATTTTCAGAAAATAAGAATTGATTCAGCTAAATGAAAGGATCCTACAGGATTCCACAGACAAGGCCAATTCCTGCAGCACCTAAAGTTATCCAGCAGTTGGATAAAGTCCAGATGAAATCTGACTTTGGGCTCAATACATGTATTTTTCCTAACACCCAGTATATCTCAAAGATCTGGGTCAAAATTGTTATCCCATTTAGTGTTGTACAGCCTGGTAGCAGAAAATGTATTTAATTTTTTAATATCAATCTATTCTGTGCCTTGCAACCTAAATACAACACAACAGATGGACAGAAGCAAAGGAAAATGAGAAATAATGGATGAACCCAGTAATGCCAGTGGATTAAACTACTGCAATGCCAAGTTTTTTGTAGGAAGCACAGCAAAACAGGAGATTTAAGGGAAGTTTTAAGCCATCAGGAAACTTTGGGATCTTTCAAGAATATTTCTCAAAGCTGGCAGCAGCAACATCTTTTTCTTTATTTGCTAAAGATTGTTCAGTGACCATTCACCATCCACAGGGAGAGGAAATAGCTGAATTTATTATCCAGCTTTTTTACACTTTTTTTTTTTTTGCCTACATGATTATGAGTAGTTATCTTGGAAATAATAAGCTCCAAAGACTCAAAAGATTATTTCATTTACCAACACCCATCATGTTTCATATTTCAAGAGTACTTTTTATACCCAGATCATCAACTCCTTTAAAAGTATTCTGAAATGGTCTTTTTTCATCTCACTCTTTTATATTATTACAAGAATTTACAGGTAGAAGAACAGCAAAGTTAATAGATACAGAGCCAAGAAACCAGATTAAATCAATCCACAGCTCTTTACTCCAAGATTTGTGCTCCCTACCCTGAGCCATGGTTTTTTCCATGTGCTTCCTCTTAAATGTCATTGTCACCCTCACTCAGATCAGCAGAGTTTCCTCAGGACAATCCTTTTAGGAGGCCTGACTTAAACAGTGCTGGTAACAAAGCTCCAAAAACAACTGAGGAACTGTTGACCAGAAAAACTGATTATCCTCAGCATTTTTGGACTTTAGTAAAGTATTTGATAAAGTGAAAAATGGGAAATTATTAATGATTTTGGAAGAGACAAAGATGAGGATAATTATGAGATAGGGGAGAAAAGAAACATCTAACTAAGAAGGAGCTGAAAAAATAAACTAATGGCATGGAAGACAACAATCAGGGATACTCCCCAAGTATCATCTTTGGAGCATCTTAAAAACAAAATCAATTAATGATCCTGACAGAAAGTCTGCACGTGGTGATGGATCCACTGAGACTGAAGTCAGAAGCCACATCAATAGCAGTGAATTGAAGCACCATAAAAAGTAATAGAGAATCCTAAGGGCAAGAACTAAACAGGAATTTAATGGTGCAGCATCCAAGGTCACCCACTTTGGGAACAACAACTTCACAGGCACAAAAAGATCATCAGCTGGGAAGATCAGTTTTTGTGAAGTCACTGTGACCAGAAGACACAATGCAACAAAAGCACCAAAAAGGCCAAGCCTGACATAGCTGGGGATGCTGCTATTTCCAATCCAGAGAGAAAAGCATCATAAAAGGCACTTCTTCTAGGCTGTTCCTCACACACAGCAAAAACAAATTAAAACTTATGTGTGTTCCAAAGGAAAATCAAACCAATAAGAAAGCTGTGCTATCCTGGATCACCAAAAAAAAAAAAAAAAAAAAAAAAAACAAAAAAAAAACCAAAAAAAAAAAAAAACCACCCCAAAAAAAAAGTAAAATACAATCTAGGATGTGGTAGTGACTTCTGTGGCTAAAGCCCATATGGCTCTCTGATAGAACATTCTTTCAGGCTGTTTAAAGTGCTCCACAGTCTGACCAAGAGCCCATAAATACATGATGCAACAACTTAAGAGTTTGACTTTGGAATTCTCCCCCCTCACTTCTCCCCGTAATGACTCTGTTTATTACTTGTGTAAAGACCTCACATCTGTTACTCCATGGCAGAGAGTTTCCTCTGGCTGAGGTAGGCTTGGACTCTGTTCAGCACTGAGCTGCAGTGACAGCCAGCAGGAAAGCTCTGCACAGTTCTGGAAAGGAGGAATGGGAAAATCCAAATCCTGGATCCTCCTTGGTGACAGGAGCAGCAAAGCCAGAGGTGACAAGGTGCCAGCCTGGTCCTGAATTCCTTTTGAGAGCTTCCAAGATCACTCAGGAGTTAATTCTGTAATTCACTTCAGTGGGTTACATTACACATTGGGAGAATCTTGCTGGGAGGGGAAACTCTTCCCTCAGCTTGTGTCTGCTCTGGGCAGCCCAGACATTATGAACAGCCACATAAAATGCAGCCTGAACATGCCAGGGGCCACTTCACACAGTTTGTGTGACAAGTTTGTCAAGGCTTTCCCTGCCTCCTGAATCCACATTAAAATAACTGAAAAAAAAAACAAATTACCTGATTAATACAAAATTAATACAATTTTAGTTCCTAATTCCTTCTGTGTTCTTTAAACAGGACAGTCACAGGAAGAACAACACCATGAAGGACTGAGGCAACTCAAGAAAGCTCAAAGAGAGAGAAATCACAGCACCAGACTGGTGTTTTTACACTGTCCTTACAGCAGGCAGCACCTAGAGGTCTCAACATGATTGAAAAGAGCAAGAGGTTCTGTGTATGAACTCAGCACAAGCCTTTACCTCACACAAGCTGTGCCCTAAAACAACTGGAACTAATAGTTACATTAAATAAAGTCCTGCAAGGTGAGTTAATTACACTGGATACAAATAAAGCTGGAAATAATAAGCTCCAAAGACTCAAAAGATCATTTCATTTACCAACACCCATCATGTTTTGTATTTCAAGAGTGCTTTTTATACCCAGATCACCAACTCCTTTAAATGTATTCTGAAATAGTCTTTTTTCATCTTACTCTTTAATATTATTACAAGAATAATTTTTGAAATCGAAATAATGAAATAATATTTGAATTTTTGAAATTCACAGCAATTAACATTCCTATGACTGAACTTTATTTGTTATCTAGGCATTAAGCAAAGCACTGTGGAAAAGAACAAATTCCAACTCCTCACCTACGTGACCAGGTCTAAATCAGAAGAGATTTATTCCTGTATTCCAAGGATTTAAATAAAGAGATTTATTAACTATATTCCAAGAAGAATACACAAAATCAATACACAAAAGTGATCAACAAACAAACAGATGTTAGGCTGGAGGTCAGAGAACAACAGGACTTGGATTCAGCTGGAATATTCACCCTGGAAATATGGAAATCAGCTCTGCTTTGGGTCCCCACTCACCTGCCCCAGGTCACTAAAAATTGAATGTAAGAACAGAAAAGGTCCAGAGAAGAGTGACAATTAATATTATTAGAGGCAAGGGAAGCCTTGGTGTCTGAGAAGAGATAAGAGAGTGACTGTTAAGTTCAGAGAGGAGATAAATGAGCAGCACATTGATAGCAGCACGTCCAGAGAATGATCCTGCAGAAATGCAATGTTCTCTGCCTTATTCCTTCTCATGATACTCATGCCAGAGGGACCTTTGACTTTTTAAACACATTTTAGCATATAAAATGAAACTAGGTATAATTAGGTCTCAGGAAGTACCCTGAAGACCTTAGCAGGATTTAGATGGAATTACATATTTATGTGAATAATAAGAAAGCCCAGAGCTGCAATAGCAGGATTAAAAATACAAGATAGGAGATAAAAGCTTTTGTCCACAGCCATGAGGCTGCTGGCCAGGTGTGAACCAGGCACAGGATGGACAGGACAGGTAGAAAGAATGATAAACACCACAACCATCATCACCTGGGATGAGATCCTGCCTGTCACCTTCACGAGCAGGGGGACAGAACACTGAGGATCTCAGCTGGTGCTGGAGGAATTGCAGGAATGCAGCAGAATATCTGGACTAGAGGAGAATTCCCACTCCTAAAATGTTGTTACAGATCAGACTGATAAAGTTGCTTTTTCTAAACGTTGATTTCAGTTATTCTGACCTTGGCAGATACAAGAATTTTATCTGAAGTCTGCTGCAAGGAGCTGCCCCTCCCACAGATGATCTTTTTATTATTTTTAAAAAGAGACAGAGAGAGAACACAAGGATACAAAAAGCACCTGAGCTCTCTAGGAAGCAAAATAACTCATTAGATGCTGGATCCTTGAAGAAACCAGAGCCTGGTGAGGCTTTGGACAGACATCCTTGCCTTCTATTTCACTGCCTGCAATCTGCCAAACAACTGGGATTTGCTTACAGCTGATTAGAATAGGAAGCTTGTATATTATGCATGTCTGAGAGGGAACAGAGCTTGATCTGATGCAAAATAAGGCAGATTCCTGTGTGCCAAGCAGAAAATGGCTGCTCTTGCATTTTATGAAGACACAGAGCACTGACCCTGAGCCAAACCACTTGAACCTTCACACAGGCAGATGATTCTTGCCTGTGTCTGAATGGTAAAGTGAACTTTGCTGGGTGCCTTTGCAAAGTGCCTTCAGTCTGATCTCAAAGCATTTCAGGAGCACAAACAGCAAAGATCCTAAAAAAAAAACCCATTCCCTGTGTCTCAAAGGACTTAATGAAGTTGAATCTCCCCGTGGAAGTTGCTGACTAACAAACACCTTATGACAGGATTGAAAGAGCTGGAAAAAAATATAAAGAAATCACCTGATGTTTCTCTCTGCATTAAGATCAAGTATCTCAGAACCATGCTGACAGATTTCAGCTAATTTGCTCCTGAGAAATGATCTGTAGCTCCTGTAGATAACCTGCTTAATGCTGTGCCATTCCTGAAGCCAGGAAGTTTTTCCTAATGCCAATATTCCTCGGTACCCCAAGAATTAGAGGCTTTTGGCACTTTTCCCTTGGCTTGACTCATCTCCCAAGCTGGTAAAGTGGGTATTTTACAGCTGAGAACAACGAGTCACCAAAAAGTTCAAGGACACCTGAGGGTCACAGGGACAGCAGAGATAATTCCCAGCCCTCCCCACCTCGCAGCAAACCCAGGAAAGACGAGCAGCATTGCCAAGATATTGATGAGAAGCTGCTGTTCTGTTTCTAACAATGCAGCAGGCCTAATGGAAGGGGCCTAAAGGACATTTTACTTCCTGCTCTACTGTCAGCTTGGAAAGGGAGAAAACGCAATGAATCCCAAAGTTAAACCTCCTCCAAAGCCTCGCACAGGAAACTTAGATCCCCTGTGGGGCCGGTATTAAGGTTCTGCTGGAAGACATAACTAAGAGTAATGGGATGAAATGAACTAAGAAAATTTCCTAACTGGATTTCAGGAGCTAATAGAGCTCTGGTGTTCCCCAGGGAGGCCGTGGAAGCCCCGGCGCTCGGGAGAGCTGCAGTAAAAGCAGCTTTCACAGTCGGAAGGATTTCTAACAAGGCACGTCAGGCCTCATCTCCCTGGGGGCCAGGACCATGCCCAGGGCACTGCCTCAGGATCAGGGTGGGATGAGCCTCTTCCAGGAGGGGAATTGAGGCTGAATCTCCCAGCACCACGATGGGAATGCAGCAGGGAGATGACTTTCCTCAGCCTGCTTTGGAGGGGAAGCCAAAACACAACTGGTTAAATCAGACAGAGCTGGGCAGTGGTGCCACAGTAATCATGGAATTATGGAAGGGTTTGACTTGGAAGGGACCTTAAATATAATTTTGTTACAATTCTGACACCTTCATTATCCCAGGGTGCTCCAAGCCCTGTCCAGCTACCCTGGGAGGATTCCTTGGACATTTCCAGGGATCCAGGGGCAGCCACAGCTTCTCTCTGGGAATTCTATTCCAGGGCCTCCCCACCCTCACAGGCAGGAATTCCTTCCCAATATCCCATCCATCCCTGCCCTCTGGGAGTGGGAAGCCATTTGAACTTGGAAAAGGGATGGAGGGACAGGACACAGGGAATGGTTTCCCACTGCCAGAGGGGAGGGTTAGGTGGGAGACTGGCAAGAAATTCTTCCCTGAGAGGGTGATGAGGGGCTGGCAAAGGTTGTCCAGGGAAGCTGTGGCTGCTCCATGCTGGAGAGTGTTCCAATCCAGGTTGGAAGGGCTTGGAGCAACCCTTGGAGCAAATGCAGCCCAAATAATCCATCCTACCTAAAATAATCCTACCTAACTATCTAAAGCTCAGTCTAAAAACCAGTTTCACAATTCCAGCCTGCCCCAGCCAAGCAGCCCTTGGGGAATAGCTGCAACTGGATCCAAGGCTGAGTGCCAAGGGGAGCTGAACTAATCCCTCCCTCTGGCATCAGGCACTCAGGAGCTTCACAGCTGAGCAGGATCAGGATCCTTTAATTCCCTCTGGAAATGCCAAGGAATAATGAGGTACTCACTGATGAACTGCTCTGGGCTCACAACTCCAGTTTCTGTCAGCTGCCCCAGCACCTTAAAAAAGCCTGTCAGGAAAGGAGGAGGGAAAACAACTCAATGAGGGACAGACACAAAATCAGCTCCAAACAGCAAGGGACAATCCAGCACAGCTGTTTGGAGAGGGACCATCCCCATGGGGATTGAACAGTGGTGAAGGATTGGCTAAAGCTGAACTAAGCCTGGAATAATGAATCCAAATCAACTTTTTTATCCAAATTCCAGAACTGAAGGAGAATTCTTGTTCATGTTGCTTTGGTATTGAAGGGTACAGAATTAACAACTGTGCTCCCTCTCCAAAACCATGGTGAATGGGAACTTGTGGATTATTTGGAAAATTTTACTTGAATTTTAGGATTAAAACACTAAACCAAATGTTCAGTAGCACCCGATACAGCACCAATCCACGATGCCAAAAGCTCAAAATTCAGGGATGTGGTCACAGCCCCAAAGCTACCAGAGCCCACAGGATGTTAGGATGGGATTGTTGAGGTTTTCTGTGCAGGTTCTGGAGTTGGACTCAATGATTCCTTTGCAACTCAGGATGTTCTAAAATTCCATCAAATTGTTTACTGATAAAAATAACCCAAATCAGGGAAAATGAGCAATCCCAATCTACTGAGAGCTCCTGCAGAAAAAAGTCACCAACTCATCCCTTCAGGTGATGATAAAGCAGGATTTTACCTCGATTTAAATCAGCTGTGCAAAGTGGTCTCAGCACCAGCCCATCCCCTGGCTCCAGTGGAGAAATAGCAGGAGAAAAGGTGGTGGTGTTCTGGCTCCAGTCGAGTTCCTGCAGGATCCTGGGGTCAAACATGGGCGTGTCATCGGGCATCAGGGTGCCCATGGGCATCATGGCTGCAAATCTGCAAGGGAATGAAAGGGATAAGGCATGGTTTAATCTCTAAATAAATTGTTCTCCCTGCAGCATGGCATGGCATTTTCCTCAGGGATTTCCAGGAAGGTGAACACCCTGCTGTTCACCCAGCTAACAGAGTGCACACCCGGACACGGCGCACGTCAGCCGGAGCCAACACAGGAGCTGGGGTGTTTATCCTGGGAAAATCACCCTGATAAGGCTTGGAGGAGGGAATTTAACCTCTACAGACAGCAAAACATCACTCAAGAAACCTGCCAAGCCATCAAATGTTCAATTTAAAACCTGCAGTGGGAATAATGCACTTTTTTTCCCCCCCACAAATGTTTAATCTCTCTGTGCCACATCCCAGAGCAGGGGATGGCACAGCCCCAAGCTGCCCCTCCTGGGCTGTCCCTGTTTGCTCCCTGTGTTGACAGAGCCCAGCTGCCAAGCACAGCCCCACAGTGTCCACTGACAGGGAAAACATCAGTGCCAAGGGGACAGTGAGACTCTGTTAATGATTAAAGACATTGGGGGTTACTCTGGGTCACAAAGGGATGCATTTTCCTCATTGCATCCAAAGCCAGGCAGGGCTTGGAGCTACCTGGGATAGTGGAAGGTGTCCCTGCCCTGGAATGAGATGGGCTTTAAGGTTCCTTCCAACCTGGAATTCTATATAAATATATATTCTATATATTCTATATATTCTATATACTCTGACCCCTGTGTGATACCTGGTCAAGGTTCAGGTATGAGCAGAGCTCATGGAAACTTTCTTTATAAATCTTCAGGTTGCAGCTGCACCATGAATGAAGCAGCAGTCACACAAAGGTGGTCAGGACAAATAAACAGCAGAAAGGAAAAAAGGGTTTAGGATGACACTTTTTAAAATAAGACACCTCACAGCTCAGAGAAAGAACAGAATGTTTGCTGTGAAGGATCACAGTGTAATGAGCCTCAAAAGTCAAAGTGGCTCCAGAAACCCAAGTGAACCTTCTTAACCAAAAAAAAAAAACCAAAACAACACAAAAGCATTTTTTTAATGCCACCTGCTGGTACACACTGGTCTTTAAATCCCAGCTCTCACCCTAATTCTGCATATAAAAGTAAAAAATTACTGTTACAGAAATTAAACAGCAACACAAACTCTCATCCCATGTGAATTTTCAAAATGAAACAGCGGGAAAGACAAATTGCAAAGAGAAACATTTCAACAGATTTCTCTGTTCCTACAGCTCAACTAGTCCAATGTCACTTTTCCTCTGTCCCCCAGAATTCCCAAGTGCCCATATCAACATCCAAACAGTGTCTGTGCAGAATAAAGCAAACCTCAAACTCCAGCTCAGGGTTAAAGCACACTAAAGGAAAAGCACAGGGAGAAAATAAAATTTTCAATGCTTTATGAGCAATTAGTGACTAACTAAGAGTCATTTTCCTACTAACTGCTTCTGGCACAGCTGGAGCAGGAAGGAGTTGCAAGCTATGCTCATTTTCTGGAGGCAGGAATACGACTTAGGAAAATATCAATTAAAAAGAAAAAGGATTAAGACACAAGGAAGAAAAGCTCTGGCCTGTGGGTTGTCCTGAAGTTTCCCTGGAGCATCCCAGGATCCCCACACGTGTTGGGAGCAGGGTATGGCCAGGGATCCCCTAAACTGAGCTGCCAACCTGAGGGACACCCCCAAACCCCCTGGGAGGGTCAGTGGGTGCTTGACCAGACCTCTGCCAGCCCCCCACTTTTGGGGGATGGGGTGACAGAGCCCAGCTCTGCCCCTGGAGGGTCCCCACAGCTGAAGGAGTTCCTTGAGACACAACAAACCACTCGAGGGGGTTCCCCCACCTCACACATGGTCCCTTGAGGGGATCCCCTCAACCCCTCCACTCACACACAGCCCTTCAGGGGGGCCCCACACACGGTCTCTCGAGGAATCCCTACAGCTCCTCTCAGGGGTAGAACCCTTCCCCAAACCAACCCCTCAGAGGGAACTCACACATGGCCTATTACTGAGGGCACCCCCTCAACTCCATCCGCATCCTGTTGCCTCACACACACACCTTCGGGGCGGTCATACCAAATCCCCACACACACGCGCAGCCCTTCGGTGGCGTCCCCACAGCGTCCCCCTGAGCTGAAGCAACCCCTCAGGGATGGGATCCCCATCCCCAGACCGACCCCTCAGGGGGTTCCGCTCCCGCAGCCCCTCAGGGGTGGGATCCCCGTCCCCAGACCGACCCCTCAGGGGGTTCCGCTCCTGCAGACCCTCAGGGGTGGCATCCCCGTCCCCAGACCGGCCCCTCAGGGGGTTCCGCTCCCGCAGCCCCTCAGGGGTGGGATTCTCGTCCTCAGACCGGCCCCTCAGGGGGTTCCGCTCCCGCAGCCCCTCAGGGGCTCCCTCAGCCCCTCAGGCCCCCCCCGCTGCCCGCACTCACCCGCGCGCGCCGGCCC
>JBBMKD010000145.1:110721436-110739787 GCA_037834095.1 Argya squamiceps
CAGGCAGGAATTCCTTCCCAATATCCCATCCATCCCTGCCCTCTGGCAGTGGGAAGCCATTCCCTGTGTCCTGACCCTCCATCCCTTGTCCCAAGTCCCTCTCCAGCTCTCCTGGAGCCCCTTTAGGCTCCAAGTTTTCCCTAGATTCTTCTCCAGGCTGGAAAGCCCTACATCTTTCAGAGGAAACGTGCTCCATCCCTCTAATCCTCATGAACCTAATGCTTGCCTGTAAAAACCTTGGAAAAATTAAAGGATCCCTCTTCCACGATGCCAGTACAACCATGCCTGTAAAGAAACCAGGAATTCATCCAAGTCAAACCAAAGAAAATCAGAACAAAACCAAGCAGACCAAACAAATCCATGGAATAACCATCTTTTTGTTAAATTTCCCCTTCCTGGTGCTCCCAGCTGTGCATTCCTGTCCTTTGGCCTGGCACAGCAAGCCAAAACAATTCAGGAAAATGCAGGGGGAAATAAAAAGGATTTATTTTTCCTGAATTGGCTGCTATTTCCATCAGGCAAGAAACAACTGTGGCACAGTGCAGGGTGGCAGGAGCAGGGAAATTGAGGAGGAGGAATTGAGAAGGGTGGTGAGGCAGGGTAACACCTAAGGATGAGCTGGTGACAAACTGTTAATTCAGCTCAGCTACAGCAGGAAACTGTACCCCCCTATCTTGGGAAATCTAAAACCCATTTCTCTCCTGAATAAAGCCAAGTGAAACATCTCACTCTGTTTTGCCACCTATGAAATGGGGATGATGGGGATCTGTAGCATCTCAGTCTTATTTAATCTAAATATACCTTTACCAAAGGAGCTTCAGAAGCACAGACAAGGGTTTAAAATAAAAACCCAGAGCCATAAAATCAAACCAAATAACCCTCAACCAGAAAGCAAAGTCCCTGCTCCCAAGACAAACTGAAACACGTTCAACTGATGAATTATTCATTTTTTGTTTAGGGCAGAATTTACAGTTATTTTAATTTAATCTTTGGATAAAGCATATACTTAAAAAACAACACTCAACTCCCCCCTCAGTCTTTAACAGCACTCGTGAAAAGTGCCTTAAAATGGGTACAAAATCACTGATTCTGCTGCCAATCTTAGTTATTTTTTTGCCTGAGAAAGAAGATAAACCTCTACTCCAACATATGATTAGAAGAGAAGCATAAATCACTGGGGGAAAAAAAATAAGAATAATAAAAAAATAGACTGACAAGACAACACAGCTTCATTAAAAAAAGAGAAAGCCCCCAAAGGAATTTTCAATTCCATACTTCTAATGAGAAGGGTTGAAAAGAAGAAGCAAAGCAGAGAAAAGAAGAAAAAAAAAAAACCCACCAAAACACAACATTATCTGTGGGACAAGATGTAAGAAAGAACACAAAAGTGAACCAGAAAGAGGCTTTCAAGTTTAACCTCAGGTCTGCACAGAAAGGATTCTTGCAGTCTTAGCTCTGCTCCCAAAGGAGGGCAAAGCCACACAGCAACACACTCAAAACTCAGCATATTCCATGAGCAGGAGGCTCCAGGAGAGAACAGGTCAAGGTTGGCATCAGGAGCACTGCAGTTGTCTGAACCACACCTAGTCTGCAGTTTAAATATAGAACTTTTACTTTCTGGAACCACTGCTCCTCTTAACCTTCAGAGCATCAATATTCAGGGAGATATCTACAGAAAAATAAAAAAAAGTAAAGGGATAAAGAGACCCGAATCTATTGTCCAAAAAAATTCTAAGACCAGGGATTAATCAACTACCCTGGGAGGATTCCAAAAAAGCAGTAAAGGCTGGAGAATTGAATTACAGAAACCACAAGCAGCATCCTGGAAATCCAGTATAAACCAATTAGTTGCTTTAATACACATACCCTGTACTCAGGCCCTCAGGTGCATCAGACATTTCAGGATATGGCCCTAACTCTAATCTTCATTCTATCAGGTTGGCACCAATACAATAATTAATTGAACTGGAGTTTTTTGTTGATTTAAAGCTTTAAAAAAAAAAGAGAAACTGCCCCTTCAACCCTCACCCTTCTCACAGAGTTCATGGATCAAATCCTGACTGGTGCTGTGCATTTTGAATTGGAGAGGCTGCTCCTAAGAAACAAATCCCTCAGAATTTTGCAATCACATTCAGATTCTTCCCTTGAAGTGCTCTCAGCTGGTTTGACACACAGACTTTTAGCAACTCCAACTGAATCCTAGGCAAAAGCAAAAGCAGGGGGCACAATTCAGTGTTGGAGGAAGTCAGCATCCTCATCCTCAGCCAAGAAATGTTTATACAGCATCACAGCAGCATTTCACAGGGAAGGAGGAGTTTTGCAAAGAGTCCACTCAGGTCTGGATTCCACCCTGCATTAAACTAAACCATGAAAGTTAGTTCTAATTGCAGAGAGGAAGATGCAGAGTCCTCCTCTGAGTGCATTAATGGGATGGAACTGTCTCCTGGATCTCTGTTTCTCCTTCCTGGACAGGTCTCAGCCCAAATGAATGAGCACTTTGCTGAGGTTCCCAGAGCAGCAGCTCCAAACCAGGTGCTTAAATCCTTGTGTGCACCAACATCAGAGCCAGAAGCTGCAGGACACACAGACACATTCAACAGAAAGTTGAATTTTGTTAGGAAAAACGATCCATTAAACTGACATGCCTCCACTCAGAGTCAAAACTTAATCCTGCAGAGGAAAATGCAAATTACCAGACACATGGCACCAGCCCACAGGCAATGCCAAACACCATTTCAGTGGCCAAATGCTTATTCCTGACCCTGGGGCACCAGGGGAACCTGATCTGCTTGGCCCAGAGGGGTCTGGTTACCTTCATCCTGCTGCTGTTATGAGTCATATCAAGGCCAAGCCTGCAAAACTCCAGTGACCTGTAAGTGAAATTAGTGACTTTTTTTTTCCCAAGGGCTCCCAGAAGAGCATTTTTCTCCCACTCTTTCAAAACTTGTCACATAAAACAGCTCATCCTTACAGCTCAACGAGGCCTTTTGAAGCACAACAGTTAAACAACCATATTCCCATTGCTTTATGGGGTAGCTTTATTGTCACACAACACTTTTACTGTGTTTCTTTTGCCTCGAGTAAAACTCCTCAGCTTTGCTTCCCAGCACCCCACACAAGGCTGTGAAACTCAGCAGTGACCCAGCCAAGGGCTGGGCAAATTAATACTAAAAAAGCCAGGATTAGCAGCAGAATAAGGAGAAAACCCTGGCAGCAAAGACCTCTCAGAGAACAAGACACAGAGAACAAAACCAAGAACAACAAAGAAGAATAATTTAATGAAAAAATTAGATCGGGTGATTATGTATCTGCATTCACAACTGGATGATTTCCAGTGTCAAGAGCAACTTGGTTCTTTTAATACCCAAACCTAAATCTCCCACCTTTCTAACAGATGTACTGAAACACCAGAGATTTAATTCCTGGAGTGTCCCAGCAGAGACTGGCTTGAGGAGAGAGGAGGATGAGGAAAGGGTGGCTTGCTCAGCTCTCTATCAGCAAAGGAGTCTGAGGCACAATCAGGGTTCAAACAGCAAATAACAGCAGTTACTGCACTTTGGGCCAGACAGAAACCAGGAAGAAAAACAGCTCTAATTCTACTCCCAATAAGCATTTCACACACAGAGGGTTGATCAGGGGCTGCCCTGAAGGCACACAGAGAACTGTGGTGGTTCTGTCCTCCTGCACACACAATCAGGACAGACAGACAAAGCATTTCAAAGTGCTAAAGATCCTGTCCTGCCCCTTGTTCTGCCTCTGTGGAGGGGGGGACACTAGAAAAGCAAAACTATCACATCACAGGGCTTTGCATTAGTTGGGTCTAACAAAGCAGAGCAGGTTTCAAACATTTACATTATTTCCTTTGGGGAAACATCCAGGCAAAGCCAAAAACATCAATGCCAGATAAAATATCAGTGCCAGGCCAGAATAGGGAAACAAACATTTAAGTTACTGGTTCCAGTCCTGCAAAGACACACAAAGTGTGTCCAGCCTGTGCTCCCCAGGGAGCTCAGGATTTCAGTCTTAGCTCAGGCAAAAGATGCTCTCCTGCTCCTAATTAGTTCCCAAGACCCCCATGCAAGCAACAGGAGAGGGAAGCTTTAAAGAAATGGTAAAAACACATCCTACAAATCTGCTGGCTGAGGTCCCACTGGGGTTGCAGACTAGGGAGGAGTGTAACACACACAGTCATCCAGTCCTTCCTCATGGAAAAGAGGGGAAAAACTCCTCCCACCCATTTAACCCTGGAGAGAAATAAGCATTCATCCCTAAACTCCATCCAAATTCCCCAACCCTTTTCTACTGTACAACATTATCCACAAAAGAGACACTCCTGTAAACAGAGGGAAAGGCAAAGCACGCCCGGGCTCAGAGAGGAGAGCTGGGAGCTCTAAATGACCACCTGCCACTCTGCATATGGATTTGAAAGATCCACTCTGCTCTGTGCTGATTCCCAGCTCCTGTAAAAGGGTTCTAAGAGCCTTTTTGGACCAGGAATCTACTGCTTGTTAGGCAAAGTTCTGCATCCCAAACAATTTACAGTGCTGCCGAAATGTCGGTATCCGCTTTAAAACACCAGCAGGAGGACGAGTCAGGAAAGTGCTGAGGAGAAATGCAGAATGGAAAGAGCTTGCAAGACCCTCCCAAGAGAGCCTGGATCAGGCTAAGTGGAGAAGTTTCTGCTGAGCACCAACTGAGCTAAAGGACACGATGTACAAAAACAAAGAGATCCCGTCCGGAGCAGCGTTACGATTTTTTAAACAACACCAGAGGCAAAACAGCTCCTCCTACTCCACCATCCCAAATCAAATTCTTAACAAGGCTTGCAAAAAACAACACTAGAGCAGGGAAAAGGACCCTTGTCTGGGCTTTAGAACTCCCAGAGAGCCAGCACATACCTCTCCATAACAGCCAGGCACTCCTTTCTCCAGGTGAAGCGACTGCCTCGCCGTAGTCTGAAGGTCCCCGAGGTAGCTGTGACTGGGGGAGGCGTCTGTCTCCATTCTGGCTCTTCTAGTGGGATGGGAGCAGGTCTCATGCTTAGTGTAGCCCCTAAGGACAATAAACACTTTGTGTTTCCCACAGGGTTAAAAAGTCAGGCCCATCCTCTCACTCCTGCTCGTGGAAAAATAAAAAAAAATTAAAAAAAAGACAAGACAGGTGATGAAACCGTTCAAAGTGAAAAAAAAAATAGAAAGGATTTTTAAAGACACCTTAAAGATACATAAAGCCAGGCAGAATTCCCACTTCCCAACCTCCAAGGCAGAGGGAAATCCAAGGAGCTGATGGGCACTTAGGAAAATCTGTCCTGTCTTCCTCAAGAGGAGCACACACAGAAAGGGTGAGCTGGGATTCATTTAGGTTGTGCTGACACCTCAGCTGTCACAAAATAGGAAACAGCAGTTTCTAATTAATTATACAACAGTCTCAAGAAGCAAAATGGAAATTTATACCAAAGGTATTTCAGTGTGTCCAAAGAGCTGAGAAAATACCTGAAGCAGCTCCACCAATAGAAAACACACTCTGTGGCCTGGGCAAACATGGGCTCACGAGTGCCAGGGTGCCTGAAAAAGTCACTGAAAGCAGATTAACATCACAACCTTCCTCTCCTGCTCCCCTTCTTTGGATATATTTCTCCTTTCCCTGAGTCTGAGCTGGAAAGCATCAGGCACGAGACAGGATTTGGCAAGGTGCCTTCAGGAAAGGCCCCTTTGAAACTTACCCCTGATCCTTTCCACAACAGCCTCTCAGTTAATAAATCAAGAGAAATAAATCAAGATACTCTGGGAGATCGATCTTTCCTACATCTCTTGGTGAGGGATGGGAACCTGGGACAGGACACAAGGACAGAAACCAGGGTATGTTCTGAAGGACAGCTTTGTGCTTCCCCTGCAGGGAGGAGAGAGCTGTTCTAGTGTGCAACAAAAAAAAATAGAAAAAAAAAAGGCTGTATGAAAAGATAAATCACCACCTATATCCCATAAGCATCCTGAGTTCCAGTGGAATTCCTGCACTGAGCCAGCCTGGGCAGATCCAGGAGGAGCAGAAGCTCAGCTCACAGTGATGGGGACACTCCAGGGCAGGGTTGTGACAGCAAACCCCCCCTTTGGGTGCTCAGGATGGGATTTAATCATCAAAACACCCAGTGTTAGTGCAACAACACTGCTCCTCTAAATACAGAAGAGAAAGGGTCAAGGGAACCTAAGAGTTTAACCAATAAACAAATTCCTACAGCTAAAAAGCAAGAAATGAACTGTTTGAGACACTTGGTCATGTTCCTTTTCAGAAATGCACACGGAGTCTTTCCCCTCCTGCCAGGGTCTTGCATCTGAGTTAGGTAGTGGAGCCCAAAATAATTTCCAAATGTTCCCCAGGAGGAGTCAGTAGGAAGTGAAGCCCACAATCTCTGCCTTGCACACACAAGGAGGCACTGGTGCCTCTCCCTAATTCCCAGCTAACGAGCCCACACAGATTACTTGCTTCCATTGAAACATGAAATATTTCCTAGAGTGCCAATTTACTGGGAGGCCATTTCAAGGAGAGCTCCTTATCTAGTCTTTCTGCTACTTGCACAGTTTAGGGGGTTGGGTGGCTAGCAAGTTGCCAGGCTTTAAATACACTTCAAAAACTTTTTAAAAAATTTAAAATTTTAAAAAGAGACAGGGGAGAACAGGAAAAGGAGCTAGCTTTCCCTGCATGGTGTTAGCAATATACTTTCCCTACCTGAAGATTTGATTTCACAGGGAGAGTACAGGAGTATCAGTGATGCCTCACATCAAGGCAAAGAGATGCAGAGTCCTTCCATTAAATTTGCCTGAGAGTTTGCAGACAAAGGTTGGAAAAAAAAATCTGCATTGAAAGCATAAATTTTCTGCTGCTGCTACAGGTATGTTCATGTACTGAATATAATACACCTTTTTTTGGTTTTAGTAGCCTTCCTAGATCAATTTAGCCATTTCTCTTTTCTATGGGGTAACATCAATATCAGCAGCAGATAAGAGAGGAATATGCTGAGAATTACAAGCAAGTGCCCCCACAAAGCAAGAGAGGAGGATCTGAATGCATAAAGAGGCCCAAAAATGGGCTTGGATGAACGTGAGGAAAAAAGGCAACATGGGATGATCTGAGCCCCTTCCAGAGCCTAAAGGAGCTCCAGGAGAGCTGGAGAGGGACTGGGGACAAGGGATGGAGGGACAGGACACAGGGAATGGCTTCCCACTGCCAGAGGGCAGGGTTGGATGGGATATTGGGAAGAAATTCTTCTCTGTGAGGGTGGTGAGGCCCTGGCACAGGTTTCCCAGAGAAGCTGTGGCTGCCCCTGGATCTCTGGAAGTGTCCAAGGCCAGGCTGGACAAGGCTTGGAGCAACCTGGGATAGTGGAAGGTGTCCCTGCCCATGGCAGGGGGGGTGGAATGAGATGACTTTGAAATTTATCATTCATGATATGCACATTTGGTAAGGAACTTATGGAGCTTTTCCTCATCCCCCTCTCTTCCATGAGCTCCCGTTTATTCTGCTGTTCCAATATTCCATCACAATATTCTCACCACCCAGCTCCACTTCCTCCTAACTTAGCAAGTTACACCCTAGTCACCAGTTCAGATTTCCTTTTTTAAACCCCTCAAACAGCTTTTAAGGAGAAGTGCAACTCCTCTGCTGAGCAGAGAGAGTGGAGAAAACGCAGCACAAGGTTCTCAGTGTGTGCATCAAACAGCAAGACACCTCTGAGGGGTGCAGAGGTGAAGTGCCTGGGAAGAACTCCTTTCACACACAGAAATGAAAGGAGACAGCTCTCACTCACTCCCTGCCAGTGCTCAGCACCTTTTCCTACAGCACTGTGAGGTTTTTTTGTGTGGCTGAGGATGCTCAAGATGGGTTTGAGGGAGAAGGAGGCAGGAGAAGTGCTCTCCAACTGGAATGCAGTTTAAAATTCCTCCTGGGCAAGGCTTGCACACCCCAGAGCCCTTCCTGAAGGAAGGGATTTGCTCTAAGAGCATCACATGCACTCACTGCTCCCCATCCCAGGGCTCAGGCCCTGCCACAGAAAGCCTCAGGCATCTCCCAGCTCCAAGAAACCATTTCCTGGCAAGTTTTCATTTGCACCAACTACTTACTGTACATTATCCTGATAAGAACAGATGCCTCACTGTATTTTTTAGCCAGGCTGACCCCAGATCACACAATAAACACCTCTTCTGGATTGAAATCAGCAGCAGCACAAGGTTGCCTACAGAGCCCAGGGTGGGGAGGAAAAGGAGCAGAGCAGGGACAGTTTGCTCTGCAGCTCTGTGGAACAGAACATCACCAACCATCCCTTCTCCCAGTGCAAACCTCGTGGGACAGCCAGCCCCTGATTTGGGGTTGGCTTTTCTTTCACAGCTAAACAAGAATGGCTGTGGAAATAACAAGAGAGATGCTACGTCCTGATAATAACTCCCTTTCATTTTCTCTTTTGTTCAAGGAGGAAGAGCTCATGGCTCTCTCCAAGGTGACCACAGCTGCCTTCCTATTAGGGAAGAGTGGCAGAAATAAATACTCAGCCTAAATGGAAGCAGTGTGTATCCATCTGTAACTTTAACACATCATTTCAAGGTGCCAGCTTCAGTTTGCAGACACAGAAGCAAGAGACAAGCTTGAAGTTGCTCCATAACAAAGTTCCCACATTGCCCAACACCCAGAGCCAGGGAAACTCATCAGGCTAACAACTACCAATCTGAAAAAAAAAATAAAATAACTATATATATATATATATATATATATATAAAAATATATTTATTTATTTATTTTAAACCTATGGGCTCTGAATAGTGAGAACATTGCAGGACACTACCAGCTTATGGAGTATATAAAATTTATCTATTGCCAAAAATGCTCTCAGTCCTCCACAAAACACAGGACAGAAAAGTGGTGCCTGTATGAAAAAAGCTCCATCTAAATGTAAAACATCCCTATTAACTGGAATAAAGACCTTTTAAATATCAGCATTTAGCACTGACTTCTTCCCTCCAACAAAAAAAAACGCCTTTCACCCTAACTGGCAACTCCTTCCAGAAAAATTTACAATCAGCAGCACACTGGAATTCACAGCATTGCCATTAACTCTGACATCACCCCTAGCAAGAAAACATTGATTAAGACATTTTTTTGAGCAAGATTATTGCAGACAGTGGGACAAGTGGGTGTTTTCCTCCTGTTCCATGAGACTTCAAGTCTCCTTTGCAACATTCCAGTCTGGTGCTGTCTGAACACCCACCACCAAGGACAGGAGAAATTGCAGAAACTGCCCATGCAAAGCAGCAATCAAACCCAGGCAAATAACAAACAGCACATTCAAGAGCTCAAAGCCAGCTGGAAAAGAATGGAAGGGATGGAATTGTTGAGTCCTTTCCATATAGGAAACACCCTAAAACTGCCCTAAGGCTCCCCAGCACCATGTCCTTTGGTTGGCAGATGCTGCACTGCTTGTGGATGATTTAAAGCATCACACAGCACATTAAAAAAAAATAAAATCCATTTTGATATATTTTTAAGTCATAATTTGCTTATTTGCACAGTAAAAGACAATTCCTGCTGTGAGGAGCTGAAGGCAAGGCAGGGGTGTCACCCACAGGGAAAGGTCTCCCCTGTATCCAGAAGATGGGAAAGGGAGGTAAAAGGTGAATTCTACAAGGTGCACAGAAAAACTGGCAGAGCCAAGGGAAAGTCTGCCAAGAGATCTCCAGTCCTTTCCACACAAACTATTCCCCCTTCACAGCTTAGAAATTTATTACATCTGCTGTCTAGTCTTTCAAAACTCTTTCAATTTTAAGTTTTACTTTCCATTACTACACAAATTCAGCCAAAAAATGGATTTACTCTGAAGAGCCAGTTTTTCAAGACAGGGAATTATAGAAATTGGGGAACCAGTAGTTCCCAAAAGCCTCACTTTGCCCTCTGATAACTCAAACCTGCAGGTCCTTCTGCACACAGACCTGACTTTCTCTCAAAGGACTGAGATTTCCCTCCCTGCAGCTGGAATTGGACAAGATGGGATGTATGAGAACAGAAAGCCAAATGCCACCTCTTAGCAAGTGAGCAGCTAGAAAAAACCACATGGCAGTCATTTCATCCCTCAAGTTTCTTCCAAGGAGGACAATCTTTCACACCCTGCAGAGAGTGTGGTGATGGCATCATTTTTTTGGGGAATATGGCAGGAAGCTCCATTGATTTCCTCATTTTCTGGCTCTAAGGAGGACACCAGACCAGCTACTCTGTCTCCTAATCACAGGATACTCTAAGTAGTACCCAAAACTTCAGCTCCAGATTGGTTTTGTAACTGATTTAAATCCAGTTTAAAATTCTCTGGACAAGGTTGGTACCTCCCTCCACACATTTATTCATACCCATGTAAATTATTCCTGGCTACCTGGTCTGACCTGCAATATAACTCAAAGCAGTGGATTATCCCACAATGAATAAATAAATAAACACAACCCCATTTTCCTCAGGTAGATTTTCCCAACAGTGACAGGAAAACTGAGGGCTCCTCCCTCTACCTCAGCCTCTAAAAACAAACCAAGGTCTGGTTCTAAAAGGAATTTAAGTGCATCCAAACAGTCCCTTGGCTTAGGCAGAGGAAACAATTTGCCTTTTACACTCCTTGAAAATGCTGTTTAAGATTTCTTATTGGGAAAGAAGGTTACACTCCAACAGCCACTCTTCAAGGAGCTTTTCCATGTCTAAAGCAAAGCAGAGTTAATGTTGATTCATTTCAGTTTCAGCCATAATCTTCAGTGTGGAAAGTCTTCCTTCCTTAAGACAAGGGACAAACAATATCTGAGCTCATGGATATGGGGGGAAAAAAAGAAGGCAAAGAGGAAGAAGTAAAGATTTTAGAGCCAAGTTGAACAAGGGTTCTGTTATTAGCACAAAATACTATTTCCTCAACAGCTTCATGTGATACTGCAAATAAAGGCTGCAAGGCTGGGAAAAATCCACACAAGAGGTTTCACCTGGAGAGGGTTTTGGTGGTTTTCACACCTTCCAAAAACTCTCAAGTTTTCTCCATTACTTTGGAGGCAACACCTTCCATCAAAGGGAAAAGTCTGGGTAGGGTAAAACCTGAGCCTTTCCAATCAGCTGGCACTGGATAGTTGTACCCAGGAATTCTGTTTATCCTCAATATCCCAATTCCAGCACAAATCAAGGCTTCTTGGCACTTTTACTCTTCAAAACAACTTTAAGAAAAAGAAGCATCAACACCTTAAGATGCTTAAGAGAAAAAAACAGGCTCAGCTGTCCCTCAGAACCCACCCAATTTTAATCTGAATTATTCTCAGGCCAACTGTCAGCTGGAGCTATTTGATTTTCAGTTTACACATAAAGCAGAAGTTTTGAGGTTCTGTTTCCACTGGAGTTTTTCTTAGAATTCTGGATATGGAAGCCAAGTTCACATTAGAGAGCCTGAGTTTTAAATTCCTCCAAACAATTACACAGCTAATTTAATCAAGCTGATGTTTAAAGGAAATGAAACATAAATATTTTGATCTTCACAATAAAACTGTTAAAAGGGAAAAATAAGAACTGTGGTCAAACAAAATCTACGGAGAAGAACAATACAAGGAAATTAATTCAACTGTGATTCTGAAGATTGCTGGTTAGTTAAAGATAATGAAGAGCTTTACTTCTCTTTTTGTATTCAAGATCTGTTTTGAGATTTGGAGGAGCAGGTGGGATTTGAAAGACACATCTCCAGCTTATCACTGTAACTATCAACAACCCATCCACAAGCTTGAAATCCAACCCAAAACCCTCTGAAGATTCTCTCTGACAAACTGTGTGGGATTTTTTTGCTGCAACTTTACATTATGCAGCCATTATTAATGGTTTCTATTTGTTCCTTCTGAAGAGCCTCAGTTTATATTTCAGGTTAGCTGACTACAACTTCAGTGGCTGCTTCTGATCCCCAGATTTAGTGAGTGGTGGGAGGGCAGGGCAGGTATCTGTGGCTGAGAAGCTGGACAGACAGCTCTGGATGAGGCAGCTCTGGATAAAGCAGCTCTGCATCATTTGTTACAAACCAAAAAGCAGATTTGTTCCCACCCCTCTAAAAATTAACCTGGTCAGAGGGAGAACCTCTGGAGTACCCCAGACCAATTATCAGTGCTAATAAACCAAAGGCTTCCATTCAGTAAATCAACAGCAGGAGATGTTTAGGCTGCATTTGTTTACCAGGATTTGTCTTCTCAAGCTGGTACCATCTGTAAAATGCCCTTTTCTTCTGTTCACTCAGGTCTGAGCCCTGCTGCAACAGCCAATGGGAGATCCGGCTCTGGCTGATACCTGCAAAAAACCAGAACAGAACAAAAAAAAAGAGAAAGAGAAAAGTTCTTTTTTGCCAAACGTTTTTAAGTGGTTTATCTACTGATAAAAGGTGGTGTCTTACAAAGCCCAGGAATTTGTGGTGCTTCAATTCCAGAAAAAGCAGAGTTGAAGCTTCCCTGCTCTGTCCTGAACTGCCTGAATTTCTCCCTGGGGTTATGTTCAACCTCACTCAAGGAACCATCCTGGAATAATCTGGATAGTCAGCCCAAAAGAAAAGAGGGTAAAAACTGGGAAGACAAAGCTATCACAAACTTGAATTGTCCATACCTTCCCTGATTGCTAAACTTCATCTGTGAAATGGGAACGAGTCCCTTCCTCAGTATTATATATAAATAATGATTGTTAGGAAATCCTTATCATTCAATGCTTGAATAAGAAGGGAGATAAACACAGAAAACAGTTTATGTGATACAGATCACATCAGCCCAGAAATGGAGCAAACCAACTGTCAGCAGCTCTAACAATGGCCAGAAAACAAAGCAGAAAGAGCAGCTGTCTGTCAGCAAAGCAGGAGCCAAGCTCGAGGTACCCAGGCATGAGGAGGGACAAAACACTGCAGTTTTTAAAGCAAGAGTTCTAAGAAAACAGTAAGGGAAAAAAAAAATCCTGGAAGTTAACATAGTTATTTTCAAATGAAGGAATGAGGGATCAATGCAGGAAGGGCAAAAAGTGATCAGCAGAAGAACTAAACAGAACAAGAGGTTTAGAAGTGCATGACGAGGTCAGTAATAGGTTCATCTAAAATTGCAGAGTTTGCTGAGTAACTGAAGCACTACTTCAGAACTTCCTGTGCTCTTCAGCCATCAGAACAGGTTAACAACATCCAAACTCTCCTGAGAAGTGAAGCTTTAGGAGGAGCTCCAAGTACCAATACACTGCCAACACCACCTGTGCCACCACCTGCTTGGTGATCTCACCCGGGCAGGTAGAGGCTGGTTTGCACACAGAACCCAAACCACCTCCCCCCTCTAGAGATGCATCAAGGTTTTATAAGCTCTCATAATCATATTTAACTCGTTAAAAACAGCCCCCTGTAGTTTTACCACTTTTAATTTGGGAGTTTATTATGCTTTTTTTTGAGTGTTGAAGGTAGTTAACTTCAGAACGTCTCAACTTGACTCTCAGGTATCATATTCAGGTGGGTTTACACCCAACCAGATTTTTAAAAATCACTGGGTTTGTACTCTTAATTGCTCCTCCTCAAACAGAATTCTGGAGGCTATGAAGTTTAAATTGTCCTGGGGGAAAGGGATGGGTGTGCTTTATGCTCACTGCTGTTCAGCAGAGCTGTGCCCACAAAACAGACCCTGATTTTCCCAGAGATTGCTTTGCCCTCTCAACTGACAGAGTTCAGGAACAGCTGGGGCAGCCAAGAGCTGCCTACCCCCAGGGCTCACAGTGGGGATCTAAAACTGAGTTTATACTACTGGGGAAGTGGAATTATTCAACCAAACACAGCCCTCAGACCCTGCCAAGTTTACATCAAGTAAACTGTGGAAGCACACAAGTTAATACCAAAAGAAGGCAGTGTAAGTTGATAACTCACTCTGGCCCAAAACAAGGTTCCAGCCTAGTTGAAATCCTGCCATCTGCAATGCCTGATCACCAGTGGAAAAGTCCAAGTTTTGAAAATTTGCAGCTCTTGACCTATTATGATTTATAAAAGCTATTTCTTGTCCTGGGCTGTGGGACACAGAGGTTTTGTGTCTCACTGTTTTTGGCTGCCCTGCTCCCATTAATTAATCACTGGGTAACAGCTCCAGTCATTTATTTGTTTACTACAGTCCACTTACACTTACTGCAGTGAATTAGTGTGTGTTGAGTGTTTGGATGACAACCTAAGATACAAACACAAAGCACTGGTAGATAAAAAATTATAAATAGAGGTTAAATGTCTGCCATGAGTGGAAAATCCAAATTCTGTTCAAGAGGCTGCCTGACCCTGTCACATGTAGCACAGATGTGACCACTCCAGACAATGTGCTTGAGGGCAAGGCACAGCAGCAGGAGCAAAAAACTCAAGCTTTGCCATGTCCACTTTCATGGGATCACAGAAAAATTTGGCTTGGAAAGACCTTTAAAGGTCATCTAGTCCAACACTCCCTTGCAATGAGCTGGGACATCTTCATCTGGATCATGATGTTCAGAGCCCTGTCCAACCTGACCTTGAATGTTTCCAGGAATGGGGCAGACACCAACTTCCAGACCAACCTGTGCCATTATCATTATAAAAAGCTTCTTCCCACAAATGATGCAATGTCCTGAACTGCCTCAAAGTTCTCCCAAAGAGAGCTGGATCTGTGCTGGGATCCTTTTGTGGCTGTCATTTAGCTGAGCCTCTGACTTACTGTGAGTCCTCACAGCTCATAAAGCCTCTTCTGCAAAATGTTTTTAAGGCATAAAATTTATCTGTACCTTCAGCAAGGTTTAGTGGGCCCAAAACCATATCCCAACAGCCTGACCAACCCAAGGTCACATGCAAAGGCTTTCAGAAGAACTCATCCAGGATTTCCCAGTGCTGTGGGATCCAAACTCATCCTTAACTCCTTTCAATGTAAAAAAACAAACCCCCCAATTTGTCATGTCAGAGTTTCTTGCATCTGGAGTGGGTTTCACACATTTGGCTCACAGGACAGTGAGCACCAGGACCCTCCTGTCTCTAATCACACTCTGCTCCAGGGAATTGCACTGGCAGGAAAAAAAAAGAAATCATCCTGCTGCCAGAATGAAATAACTTCTCTGGAGTAGTGAAAATCCAGCTGTGCTGAGGAAATTCACTGTCCAAGTGAAGCAGGGACCTCAAGGAAGGCTGTGGTGCTCCAGGAACTCCCCTGGTGCAGTTTTCTCACAGAAAACACTGAAGGAAAATGGTATCCACAAAGGATTCTTGCAGTTTAGATACTTGTGTCCTTCCCACAGCAGGTCACACTTCCCAGTGATAAACAAAACAGTCTGTGCTCACTCCCCTGGCCAGCCCTGCTGTCTCCTACACAATTTATCTGAGGAGAGAGTTTCCCTTCCAAACACATGATATAAATGGCAAAATACACCAAGAGAAGGCCACTGCTATGTGCAGCTCAAATCTGCTCATAACCCTCAACTCTGCTACTCATCAAGGCTTTGGGAACTGGTTTTTCACCTTCACAGATAGATTTGTTCAGCAGCTCTGCTTTGCATTTCTTTAATGTTTCTTTCAGAAGCACCTGGGATAACGTCAGACCCGGAGAAGAAAGTAACTGCCTGTGTTTTAATTCTTCACTTTGTAAGCAAAGTCCCAGATTCAGAGAACAAGTGCTTGCAAAGGACATCTATCAATTTAAGAGATTAGCAAGCTTGTTTACAGAAAAGCTGCAAAGATCAAAATCATAGGAAAACAAATCTCTGTGTTGTCACGAGTATTAAAAAATAATAATAATAAAAAAAAACAGGAAGGAAAATGTTTCTCTAAATGCCATTTGAGATGATCAGCAATTCAGGAATTTTCTGAATTCTCTTCACAATGGGACTAGTTAAGTTTCCCTGCATGTTGGCATCTGCTCAGCATCCCTGTGTGTGGGTTCCAAACCTTGTGGGGATTTTATTTGTTCCAGCAGTGCTCCAAGGCTGCCCTCCACTGCACGTGTGTTTAGCATAATCTAAAGCCAAGTCCTGGAGATCTCCTATCAATTAAAGCAGAGACAGGAGGACAGGGCTGGGTTGTACAAGCAGAATAATTGGGAAGGGTACCAAAACTGCACCCTGGAAAGCTCAAAATGTGTATTTAAAAACAACTCAATAAATGACTTCTGCATTTTACTGTTGATGGGGTTTGGGGTTTTTTTTAAATGGTGGCTTGGTTTTTATGTTTTTAAGAACTAAGAAAACTGAATTGAAATTTCTGCCCTGTAACCTCAGGAAAATAAGGGTTGGGGTTTTTTTTTATTAATTCCTTCATTCCATATGTATAAAAACCAGGAAAGGTAGTATTTCCAAACCTTGCAGAGGCATCATCCATCAAATCACTTTAGCCCATCTGCAGAGGGCTCACCCTGTGCTCTCCTCCCTCTCTCCTTTACAGCAGAACAGAAAGACATCAGCTCCTGAAAACATTTCCCCACCCTCCACATCCACTTTGGAAGCTCAGATAGAATCTCTGAGAGAAGTTTCATTTTTCTCTCTTCACCATTTCCCTTCCAACCATAACCTGGTGCCCCCAAGTGCAATTCTTGTGGCAATTTAAGCAAATTGCAACACGGGATTTTGAATTATATCTGATAAAAATTTGGCAGCTCACCTGCCCCACGTGGGGCTGAACCCCCCAGCCCTGAGCAGGGCTGCAGTGATGCTAAAAGGAGCTCCAAACACCAGGAGAGGAAATTCTGCAGGAACTATTATTAGCTCCTGTTTATACTGTCATTTTTCTTATCAGTAGGAGATTATTTATACAGAGCCCAACCCAAGTGCTTCTTGTTTATCTTATTACAGACACCATTTAAAAAAAGTTTCTATAAAAAGCAGCTCCTGTTTTTAGGACCAGCACTAGTAAGTGTTGTGCTAAGTTTTTGCTGCTTATCAATCATCCCCTTTATTTTCCAGTCACTTTTTAATACCCTGTTACTATTTTCCAACTTGCCCTCTCCTCTCCATACACCAGGCAGCCCTGTAGAATGTCTTCCAGGTTTAATTCTTCCTGTCAGATTCATTATCTAAATAACTCTTAAAGTTTCTGGTAATTTTATAAGGATTAAGAGAGCCTCAACATTTTTCTACTGCAACAGCTGACTTTAACCTTCAGCTCTGTTTTCCCCTCTCCTGCATCTTCCCTCTCCATCACTTCCCTGTGCTACAGCAGGAAAAACAAGAGGAAAAGCTGTTTACTGATGCAGAGCTGCCCTGTAGGACTATGGATTCTGTAAGGGCTTTGCAATGTTAGAATTAAGATGAGGAAAAAGGAGAAATGTGTTTCTGAATGGAAGTGTAGTTTGAAGAATTAGCAAAATAAGGTAAAAAGGAGGTTTTGAGGGGTCACAGTTGCAGTAGAGGTTTCTGCACCAAGGACAGAACATGGCAAGTTACAGAAGGGGGATAAATAAGGTCATAAGGACTGGGGAAACAGAGAATTGGTCCAGGTTGAAAGGAGAAGTTGCCAGCAGAGGTAGCCAAGCCACTCTCCTGGACAGAACCAGCCATAATTTTTTCATTTCTTTCTTGCCTCTTCCCAGGGCAGAAGGGATGAAAAACAAAAGCTATTTTTTTCATTTTCCTCTTGTACAAGTGACTTTTTACAGAAAATCTTTATCAATAACAGCAAAGCTGTGAATCCTGATCCCCATTTGGGATCACACACTCTGCAAAGCCTCTGCCTATACAAACTGGGGGTTTTTTTACTGAACCAGAAGTGGTTTCCAGACATTCCCTGGGAGTCTCTTGCCCAGCTGAGAGGGATGTGGGAGGCATCTGAAGAATACTCCAAGTCATGCAGCATTTATCAGGCCTGAGATAGCTCTGGAAGGGAGAGCCCTGGGATCCAGACTCTCTGTCCTGAGTTATTTCAGTCACTCCTCACCACTCCCTGCTTTTGAGAGGAAGCTGATGTTTCTCCCTGCTCTGTAATCTGGTCCTTCCAAATATCTCTTTGAGATTTACTATTTCTCTCAGATAAGCCATTATTACATACTTAAGAGTGGCATGTAAGTGCTACACTACACAAGGCCAAGGTTTATTTAAAATTAATCAGCTCCCACCAAGCCCAGGGAGGATGGCTGAGATGCAAAGATGTCATGTTTTCCCCTGGATTTGGCTTGAAAACAAGGTAATAACACAGTGCCTTCAGCTCAGCCCTCATTCTGTCCCACTGACACCCTGCAGTATTTCTCTTGTCCCTCTGTGTGCACACTGTGGATTCCCCCTCGTGTTACATTGAGTGGGAAGGGTGTGAAATTCAGTCAGCCACGTCTGAAGTGGATGCTGGGTGTCATTTACTCACAGGAGGAAACAGTGAGAGCTCCC
>JBBMKD010000145.1:110744948-110777770 GCA_037834095.1 Argya squamiceps
ACACAAAATATTTCAGGTCGATAGTTCTAGGTGGGACATAGAAAGTGTTTTATAAATTTGTAGTGAGACATGGTTTCCAGCAGGCTGGGGGAGATGAGGGAAAAAAATTACTTCAGGTCGATAGTTCTAGGTGGGACACGGAAAGTGGTTTATAAATTTGTAGTGAGACATGGTTTCCAGCAGGCTGGGGGGGATGAGGGAAAAACACACAAAATTACTTCAGATCGATAGTTCTAGGTGGGACACGGAAAGTGTTTTATAAATTTTGGTGTAAAACTTTGACATGCAAGATCTGCCTCCGAACAACTGGACTCCTGCCATGAATGCCAACCTCACTACATGGCAGAAGGGTTTATTTTCCTTGCAGCGCCCCAGTTTTACACCTTTCCTGCTTTCCCCACACTTGCACCAACCCTGCAGTTTGTGCCCTTTTGCTTTTGATAAATCACTGCTGTGGTTGCTCAGTAATTAAGGCTGCAACTGGATTCCACACAAAATGTTGCCCAGTGTTGAGTACCCCCCCCCAAGACAGGAATCTCAGATTTCTGTGGTGGCCACAGATCTGAGTTTTTCTGGACAAGTTTCAACCAGTTATGATGTGGGTTTTATGAATCTCAACTCTTTCAAATCTTAACTACAAAGAGGTCATGTTGCCCTAACTTTCATTGCTACCTTGAAAAAAAAAAGAAGATAAAAACACACCCAGCGGAAATTCTGGTGGCCTGTAGGACCCAGGTTGATTTGACTGAAGTTGGATTTCTGAAGCTAGGAACTTTTGAACCTGGAATGTTGTCACAGATTGCCTGCCCTGACAAGGAAAGAGCAGCACATCCAATTACTCCTGAGCTTTCATTTAAAGAAATAAGTCTTCAGCCTTTTCCCCTCCAAAGACTGGCTTCTCAGGTAACTCGACTATCCTGGTGGCTCAACAAAATAATTTTTAACTCCTAAACTTCCCAAGGTGCCACAACAATGAACATTATTTGCTGCACAGCCCAGAAATGGAACTGAAAAAAATCACAATATGCTCCCTTAATCTCTCTTCTTTCCTAAGTCTCCTGGCTACAGATCCAAATGCCACACAAACAACAAGATCTCCTCCTTCAGAACTCTAGATCTTGAGAAGAAGGGATGGCAGATGGAGGGCAGGCAGCACTTGGCAAGCAGAATGTGGCATTTTCCATCCTTCTCAGGAATCTTCTGGTGAGTCAAGGGTTTATTGCCATTGCTGCAGGAGAGCAGGGTGAGGAGATCACTCAAACTCCAGGAGGTGTGACAGGGCTGATGTACAATCCCTGCGAGCCAGAGCAAATTACAGCTGAGGGAAAAGTCAAGGAAGAATTCCAAGCACCCTGTGAAAGCCCAGGAGAGGGATGATGGCTGTCAGGCTGAGAGACCTTCCAGGGACAGGGCTGCCTATTCCTCCCCACAAATTTTGAGGATGACTCCTCATGGCCATTTTTGCCCTGGCACAGAGAAGCTCCCAACAGGAGTCATGGAATGACTCGAGATCCATAGCTGGGGCTGAAGAGGAACACTGAGTAGAGCTGAAGTAGAGCTGTAAAGACAAAGCCAGGATGCACAAATCCACAAAAATGGCACTTTGCAGCCTGGGAAATAGAGAAGTGAGAAGAAAATCCCATCTTTGCCCTCATCCATCAACTACTGAGCCCCTTCCACTGTTCTGTGGGAGAAGGAAGCAGGAGGACAAGGCAAGGAGATGACTCCCATCCAAGAAAATGCCTTGTGTGAGAAGACAGACATCCTACGTCCACATCAGTGCTTCAGCCCAACAGGAATGTGCTGATCTCCAGAAAAATTGATTACTGGAAACGTCCAGGCCTTTTTAAATTTCCCAAGAAAAGCACCCAGACTGTTGAACCACAGGAGGGCAAGGCAGGCAATGCAGCAACTGACTGGAATTGTAACAACCACAATTTGGAAGTGGCATCCCAGCCTCAGACCTTCAGAGTTTGACAAGGAGCTTTTGGAAACACGTTGTGTTCCAGGTTTGGCCTCAGGGGGAGGCAGGGCTGCTCCATCCTCCTCTCCCAGCTTTGGGAGAAGTGTCACAGGGACTTATTGACTCCTCAGAGAGAGCTCTGAGCAGCACAGTTTTCAAACAGAAAATCTCTTTAAACATCTGGCCTTGAGGTGGTTTTCATTGGATATGCCAGCTCACCCTTCCTCAGGGAAACACCTGGTTTGGGCATTTCTTACCTGTATTTCTAATGGCACCATTTCCTGGATCATTTATCTGTCAATACCAAGTTTCATGTGTTCAAGTCTTTTGTTTGAACTGGAGAATTTAATGAGCCAGAGCCTTCAGCCAGAATTACCTCCACTCAAAATTCCTACTTAACAGACTCTTCAACATTTAATACTAAAACATACTTTAAATTATTTAATTGTCCATTTGTCACAGACACAGAAACCCAGAACTTCTGTCCTTGCAGCCCTGTGAACTAAAAAACTCCCACCTGACAAAAGCAAGACTTTTCCAGATGGCTTCAAGAATGTCAAGCAACAAGGAATCATGGAATTACAGAATGGTTTGGATTGAAAGGGGCTGTAAAATCATTTAGTTCCACCCCCCGCCGTGGGCACAGACACCTTCCACTATTCCAGGGTGTTCCAAGCCCTGCCTGACCTGGGTATTTCCAGGGATGGAGCAGCCACAGCTTCTCTGGTGCCAGGGCCTCACCACCTCCTGCAGCAGTTGGTGGCCATGGACAGAGATTCTCTCTAAAATTTGGGTGTCATCCCTAATTCATCTGAAGTGCCAGGGCTCAGCTCCTGGGTCTGGGTGCCCAGGCCAAATTAATCTCCTTTAGTGAATGACACATAATGATTTGGTGAATCTCAAGTGTCCTTTAGTGAATTCCTTTAATGAAGTGCAGAGTTCTCACATGTAGGGGTTGAGCTCTGGGTGCTCGTGGCCCTACAAGGGAAAAAGCTCCAGACTCAATTTGTCCCTCTTTGATTCCTGAGCTTGTGCAGGAATTTCAGTTCACAGGGATGCAAATGCTGCTGGGCAAGGCCACCCTCTGCCCCAGGAATAGGATATTCAATGACTTCCAATTTGCATTCTGGAGTCCTGTAGACTTTAAAGCCTTGCAGAAAGTAATGTAAGAGTGGCAAACCTAGTGTCAAATTAACTCCATGATACTGTGTTCGACACAACCACTGGAAGAATGTGGACAACTTGAAAAAAAAAAAACCAACAAAACACTAAAATCAATGATCTGCTTGTCTGTCCATGCAAAGAATTCTTCCAGCCCTCCCCTTCAACTTCTGGGTAATTTTTCAACACTTAAGAGGTGAGACCACCAAAATTAAGAGTATCTCCCTAAAATTAAGAGTAGCTCCCATTAGTGAGCTGGTCTCACTAATGTCATGCAGAGATGTCCAAAGGGCCTTATTTATATTTGCATATTCAGCATATATTGCATTGACACATCTCATTGGTCTTCTTGATCTGGAACTCCTGTTCCCATCTCCACGTGCTTTTCTACACAGCCATGAGATTTAGAAATAATCCTGAAAAGTTTCCTGAAAATCTAGAAAAATACATGAAAGTCCCCTGAGGGACTTTCATGTATTGAAAACAACTGCAGGAACTTGGAATTTTCCATTAAAACCCCAAAACAAATATTGCAAAACGTGGCATTATTGAACATGTTCCAACATTGCCAACTATCCACAAGTTTTTAATGAATAACTACAGCAAGCATTATTTAAAACTGTTACTCGAGTAGGGCTTTGGTTATTTTCCCTTTTTAAAATATATTAATAAACTTACCCTGTTTAAAGATCAATTTACAAAGCAGTTAATTAAATCAGCCATTTTAGAATCACCCTAATTTCATTCACCTCATTAACGAGTGGATATTCTTCACCACTTTATCCCCCCCCACACTGCAGTAGGAGCCTCTTATCCTCCTGCACTCCTCTGGCTACCTGTAATTCAATTTACTTCCCCCTCTTTTTCCCTGGGAAATACAATCAACTGCAAAAGTAGCAAGGAATAAAATAAGATATAGACAAGCAGAATGATTGGGGGGTGCAGGAGAAAATCATGTTGGAAAATACTTTTCCTGAGGACACAGACTGTGGACTGACTTTGCTGTGGGCAAACTTTGCTGTGTAGCAAAATATCCTCTACATCCCATGCTTTATCTGCTATCAATACTTCACCACTGACAATGGGCTGTCAAATTTCCTTGGGGAGACACCCAAAAAAAGAGAGAGAACCAAGACAGAACAGCTGTGCATTCTTCTCCCTGAAATTTTGCAAGCAAAACCTCTGCAAATCTCTAAGCTCAAAACTAAAAGTGACTGGGTTTTTTTGGCAGTTGAATCTTGCCCTTTAAAACAAAGTTTCTTTAGGTCCTGACAGAAAAAAGGTAAGTATCCTAAAGCATCAAACTTATTTACATTCCTTACACTAAGTTGGCAATCATTCCCCAAATAGATGTACCATTCTAAAGCATTAAAAACTTCATCTTTTATGGCTCAGCCAAAAGCAACCTGAGGTACCTGAATATCAGATTGAAGGGAGAACTCCAAGGAGGTAAATAAAAAGGAGTTTATTTTCCCTCCCAAATCCACAGATGTAAAATATCCAGCAGGTTCCAATGCAGCATCACTCCTTCCCTTCCAAGGGGACTTGGGACTTTTCAGGGGCTGCTCTCACCAGCACTGCCTTTCCTTCTCATTGCATCAAGGTTTATTTAATCTCTTTTTTTTAATGAATTTCACCCTTTGGCTGTGGGGCTCCCTCTCCAGTTTGACTATTCTGATCTCCAGTGGGGATAGATGGCCAAAGTGTTCTTTTCCCTCATCTTCCTGCATTGTACAGAGAAAAGTAAGAAAAAACACATCAAGGGTTTCTCACCTGCTCCCACAGCCCAAGCCCACGCTGATACAAGAATCATTTACCCAACACTTAACTTTCTAGGTGATGGAGCACAGCAGAATAATCCCATAAAAACAGCTACCAGCTAAGTCCATGTCCAATTGAACTTGCAGAAGTTCAAAGCAATTCAATTACCCGTTTGGGAATAAGGCCAGACAGCAGCCTTAACACCTCTAACACTTGAGAAAATGGCTCTGGACTCTTTAATGATCACAAGAAATCATTTTTTCCACTCTTCTACTCACTGTAGATGAGTAGGAAGCACTCCAGCATCACTGAGGAGATGCTCTTCTGCAGAGGTCCTTCTCCAATTCCCATTAAAATTCACTGCTTTATCTAATAAGCAAAGCTCAAGACTGACAAAAGCAGTTGTGCTTTTTGCTGTAAGACCTGTATTTGATATCATCTGCATAATATGGATGTGGGCAAGAGCCAAAGTGTTCAGAACAGGATCCTAAGTCTGGTAATTGGTTTAAGAATGATTCTGATCAAGTCCCATCAAACTGAGGAGAGCAGGATGGGGAGAGATGCCAACATTTACCCTTCTCTGACACAGAGCACAGGGCAAGGACCTCCCTGCACTGCACTGTCCTGCTCACAGGGACATCCAGGATTTGTCATCTCATTTATTACAGCACCAGCATTTTTCACAACATCACAGGCACCTCCTTGGTGTCACTCAATGCCATCTCACCATTTAAATGGAAGAGCAAAATCACGAGGTAAATTGTGTCTTTCCAGCTGAAATGGGTTCTTCCAAAGCACACAGCTAAAAAAATCACTTTCTACAATTCATTAATTAAACCAGAGTTTTAATTACCATCAGAGTTGAAAGATGAACTCCTTAACCTGCCAGATTTTTCCTGTGTGTCTGTGCATCCACTACTGGTGAGAACTGCAGCCTGAAGAGCTCTGGAGGTGGATGTCCTCCTGATGTTAAACACAGGCACTAAGGATGGCATTGCTATTTCCAAAGCAATGTAATTTGCCCATCACCCAGCCTGATATTCCACCACCAAATTCACATAAAGCCTGTGAAGTACAGATGCTTCCTACAAGAACCAGCAACTACAAAGAAACTCCACTTCCAGCTGCCCACTCTGAATTTTTTAACCCTGTTTTAGGTTATGCAAGCTTGCTTCTCTCTCCACACATATTTATGAGATCTGACCAAGCATAGTTTTGTTCAGTCCTTCCGTTTCTACACAGAATCCCAGGCTGGTGTTGGTTGGAAGGAACCTTAAAGCTCATCTGCCATGGGCAGGGATGGCACTGAGAGATGAGGTTGATCAGGGCCCCTTTACCCCATCCCAAAGGATGCAGCTGGTTCTTACAAGACACTCAAAGGGTTTCACTGAGCTACAGCTGTTCCACAAACAGCACTGACATATATCACCAAAAAAATCCCAGAATATTCTGAGCTGGAAGGGACACACAAGGATCATCAAGCCCAGAGGCAAAGACTGTGACCCTTCCAGGGCAGCTCTAAAATGCTGCTGGAAGAGAACTGAGGCATTTAGGGCACAACAGTATCCAATTTTCTGAAAATCAAGCTTTGGCCTTTTCTGTTCTTACTGAACAAATGACTCTCCTTCAGTTTGAAGAGTGCTGAGGCCCTGGCACAGGTTGCCCAGAGAAGTTGTGGCTGCCCCTGGAGCCCTGGAAATGTCCAAGGCCAGGCTGGACAGGGCTTTGAGCACCCTGGAACAGTGTGTAGCATCCCTGCCATTTGAGATGATCTTTAAGGTCCCTTGCAACCCAAACCATTGTGTGATTCAATGATTCACAGCAATATAAATATTTCAGACCCACCTAAAACTTTGCACCACATTAAGCAAAGCTGCCTTCAAACCCAGGAGCTGATGCTGTGAATTCTGGGGCGTAGCAGAGGATTAAGGATCTGACTCATCACTTCTGCTCATCAGTTCCAACTCCAGTATTTTCAGAGGAGTTGTACCAGTTTTCAAGAGAGAAAGAAAAAAACCACAGGCCTGAAGTGCTCATCATGTCAACGAACACAGAGCCATCCTCATCCATACGTTTGCATAATTATCTCCTGCAGTTGCATCTCTGAGTTCTGATTTTCAACCCAAAAAAAAATAGAAGAAAAAAGGAAAAAAAAACGACTCTCTACTCCCATTCATCCTGATTCACAAACAAAATGTAATTCTTGTAATGACTGCTCTCATCCCGGGGAAACGAAGAGCCCTGGCGCTGCAGCAAGGAGGGAAATCAGGCTCTGAGCTCTGAGCTTGGAGTCTCAGCGTCACCAGCTCTGTTTAGGGATGCAAAACAGCAGCTTGGGAATGCAGAGCTGTGCCACAAGCCTCCCATCAAAACGGGGACAATTAATAAGAGCAGCCTGAAACTTCTGAAAATAAACCCGGCGTAATCAAATACTCACCGCTCCACACAAATGAGAGCTGAGAGCAGAATGTCAACACATCGTTTTCTTCAGGAGGATTCAAGTTTCTCAGCTGGTTAGAGAGCCCCCAAAACCCCGACTCACTGCTCTACACAAGCTGTTCTTCCACTTATTCTCTGAAATTGCTGATAAAATAATTGTAATGGATGCTGGCAAGTGAGCAAACCCAGTCGTTTTTGCCTCACTTGGGTGAGTAACTTACTCTGCTTTACATCTCTCTGGGAAAGAGAGAGAGAGAACTTGAGATTGATCTTACAAGGCAAAAATATAATATAAATGGCAATTATTGTCATAATCCAAGTCTTACAAAAGGGACTGACCTCTGACTAAGCACGGGGCTGGCAGCCAGATCCTTCTGAATTCTACTCAAGGCACACACTGATTCACACTGACACCTTATCTGTCTAACCCTAACCTTCCCTACTTCCAAAATCTGGGTTTCCTGCTATTGTTGCAATTCTACAGCAACAAGGCAGGAATTCAGACTCTGAGCCTGGATTCAAGGGCAGAATGAGGGACCAGCAGCACTAACAACCAGAGAGAAAAACTGTAGTGGCAGCTGAGTGCTGAAGCAGGGCCCAAAGCCCAAACCTGTGCCAAGAGCAAGGAGGAGCTCTTGGATTTGGGAGCCAAAGACTAAACTTTGGATATATAAGCTCTGTAATTCTCAAAGCAGGACTTGTGTGCTTTAGTTACAGTAAATCTCATGGACACATCAAAACACTTGGAAGAAACAGAGTCATTTAAAAAGTCACCAATAAAACTGAGACATGGGCCTGCCTTAGACATCAGACTGACCCATCCCTGGAAGTGTTCAAAGTGAGGCTGGACAGGGCTTGGAGCACCCTGGGATAGTGGAAAATGTCCCTGCCCATGGCACTGGATGAGCTTGAAGGTCCCTTCCTAACCAAAACACTCTGGGATTCCAACCCAAACCACTCTGGGATTCTACAATAACTCATAAATTTTAGCCATCAAGATTACAGGGTGCAGTGCTGTTTTCTGCCTCCTCCATTTCATTTCAAAATTTGGCCAATCCTTTATTAAAATGCAGGCAGAATCTCAGAACTCTTCTCCATTAGTTCTGCCACCTGGGATATCTAAATACTCCCATCACAAGATGCCTGTGAGGCAGGGAAGTAACACTAAACTAATTTTTGTGGCCAAGAGCTCCCAGAGAGAGGCTGGACTTTGGACAACTCCAAATGACTTGTTCAAAGTCACACAGGAGTTTTGCAAGAAGGCAGAACAAGAGCCTGGCCAAACCCTGAGCATTTTCTCACTACATATCCATCTGTAGCATCACACATGAGAAGGTGCAGGACAACTTTTAAGCAAAGCCATCACCAGGATTTCCACCACCTCTTCCACACAAGAAGAAGAGATTGAATTCTGAAGTATTTCAGGCACCTTCATTCTCCTTCAGGATCTATCAGCAGCACTAACAACTAAAACACTTCCTTAGAAGAGAAATTAATCACTTCAGAAAACTAAAATCCAAACCCAGCAAACCTCACCTAGCCCTGCTTTTGTGCTTAACTACAAAGCAAATTATTTTCCACTAGAAAAACAGTTTGCAAGTGCAATGTTACTGGCACAGCCTTAGTGAAGACAGAGATTACACTTGGAGAACTCAGGAATAGATAATAGTGTCTCCTTGAAGAAAATAAATCATAATAGCAAAAACCCATGAGCTTCTGGCCACTGCTGCTTCCATACTGGAGTTTTTATTTTAGTTAAAAGCATTTCAGAAAGAAATGAATATCCTAATTAATGCTCTTAAAGCAACAAACATTTCTTTGTGTAAGCCAGACCCAAAGCAGGGAAATTTCCTGCATGACAGACAAGACTCAGTCTACATTCCACACTGCCAAGGCCACCACTAACCCATGTCCCCAAGTGTCACATCCACACAGCTTTTAAATCCCTCCAGGGATGGGAATCCATCACTTCCCTGGGCAGCTGTGCCAAATCCTTTTGAGGGAAAAAAAACTTTACCATTCAACAAGATTTTTCTTGAAATCATGAATTAACTCATCTGGTTTATCTGAAAGTAAAACCAAGGGCTCAGGCAGGACATTGTTTCAGTTAAAGAAGCTAAAAAAGCCAAATTAATGCACCTAGAGTCACCCACTGTTTACACAACACCTCGTCACCAAAGACAAAAGGAGAAAATCAGCTGAGTTTTCTGTTACCTGGGTTTAATTAACCTGTTTGGTGTCACATTTCAAGGACACTGGACAGGTACAGCTCAGCCTGGGGTGATTTTCCAAGCCACTGAAAGTCCAGCGCCTGTTCTTCAATCTGTGCTGGCTTGGTAGAGTTCACACTCTTGTTCTTTTCTCCCTGTTGTTTCTCCTAAATGATGACAAGGCTTCAATCCAGTCCTCCTCCACCTGCATTATTCACTCTGATTTTCTTTTACTCACCCTCCAGACACCCCTGCCATTGCTGGCAGTTAAATTGATAAGCTCTGGCCTGGTAATTCAGGTGAATTGGAAGTGATGACAGTGAAACTGTCTGGTTCTATCAGAGATCATACTTTGAGGGATGTAAAACACACTGATGGTCACAGCTCACTATTAACACATATTAATTAATCAATATGGACTGCAAAGCTCAAGTAATTACCCCCATATTTATGGAGAACCCAATAGAAAGTCCTGTGTTGGCTACAGGACTTAGTTTTAGATAAATTCTTAATTCCCGTGAGGCCAAGATCAAGAGTTCTGTGTTCACAACACGCCTCAAACTCCTCCCCTGCACTGACTCTCATCCTACTCAGAGTAAAAATGAGGCAGTGAAATGGTAACTGCACCCAGGTGACTCCTACTCTTAGGAGTAACCCAACTACTCTCTTACCATGGCAGTTTTGCAACTCTTCAATCTTAAATCTTAATCTTAATCTCTACTTAAATTCAAACTTTTAAAAAAAATTTAAGGCTCCATTTTCTTCTTTCCCCTTCACAATCCCATTTACCCTTTTTAAAAGGTATCTGTGGTTTAATCTGGAAACTTTCTATCTAAATGGGTCATCTTAGCCCATTTCCTCTGATTTAATATTCTCTAATCCCCTCCAAATAGGTTTCCCCTCTGTCAAAAATTATTCACCTCTACTTCTACAGCATTTTCCATGGCTGTATTAACTGCACATACACTGGAATAAATCAAGGAAGCTGCTACTGCTCTGCTGGGAGGTGGCAGCAGAAAACTGCACAGGGGCAGAACATGACTGAAATCGAGCTAAAACACAGGAAATTCAAGTTGTGCAATTCCCAGGCTGGAAAGTTCTAGCAAAAACCTGAGACAAAGCTGTGAGATGTCCTTGTGCTCACTCAAAGCACAGAGGAGCTCTGAGGTGACCCAGCAAACTCTGAATTACTGGGCTAACAAAGATGCCCAGGGTGATGTGGCCTTACCTGCAGACTTCTCTCCTGCTGTGAGCCAGATCTTTACAGTTTCAAGTGGTGATTTTAATGCTGAAATCCAACATTACTTCCAGCTAAAAGAGGAGGTGGCTCGAGGGACTGGCAGCAAAGCAGGAAACCACCAGTTTTGAACAGAGCACTAAGCCACAGGCAATAGAAAATCACTAATTAATGGCTTTTTAAAATCCATTGGAGTTTGGTTTCCAGCACTAAACCCCTGGCAGTCATTATTTTTTTGCTGTGACTCCTTCTACAGAAGTGCACAGCCACTTGCACTACCACTGTCCAAGGATGGATCTTCATCCTTGAAATAATCCATCTGGAAAAAGGTGATGCATTCACAGCAGCCCAGCTCCTTGCTACCTGTCCTGCAGAAAAGATTTCTCTTTCCAGCTCAGTCTGAGAGAAGGGAAAATGTTAAATCAAGAGGTCAAAGTATCTCAGGAATCTGACTGCAGGGGACAAGGATTTGGTTGTGCCTGTAACAGGGATATTGCAAACAGCAAATACAGAACCAGCCAGTGGGAGATGAGTGACAGCACAGTGCAGGTCAAACCCTTCCTTTCAGCCTGACAAGCTGCAAAATTTGAATTCATTTGCTTATTTATTGAAGAAACAGCATGGAAACCAATTAAAGGATATATGACAAAAGTAATTAAAAGGAACAGAATTATTTCAAATTCCACAATGAGATTTGGACAACCCAATTGGCACTGGGGTTCAAAATCCTTGAGTTGCTTGGACCAACACAGCCAGCACCAGAGTTAGGTAAGGTTTTCTGTCCCTGCCACAGGCCACTAAATTGAAGGTGGCTCATCCCTTTCAGCAAATCTAGAGTGGTGTTAAACTCTTTATCCCTCTCATTTGTTTGGTTGATGTATGGAGATCTGTCCTTTAACATTGATTTTTCTGATTTTCTAAGAACTGCATCATTTTCCTTGTTCCAGTGACAGAAATGTAAAAGAACAAACCATACATGAGCCAGACCAAGTGAAGAATTCAACATTACTACTCCCTGATTTCAATGTCCAGTTATTTTACTATTCCTGGTTTAAATGTTCCACTAAACTTGTGAAATCCTCCATCTCAGCCAACTAATCATAATCATAATCACTGCAACCATTTCTCTGCTCTTTTTAGTCAATTTAACAGAAGAACACCACAAAAATCACCCTGAATTTGTTATGAGTTTCTTCAGCTTGTACTTACACTACTGGAAAAGTTCTGAGCATACTTTACATGAGGATGGGACGTTACAAAGCCTCTTGAGGGTCTTCAGTGTTATTCACCATTCTGTAAGACACAAGGAAAAAGATCCAAGAACATCAGAGATATCTGGGAGAGGCAAAGAGATCATTCTGGATAATCTGTCACTAATCCAGACTCACAGACTTCAATGCACAAGGCAGATTCTCAGGGAGAAAAGTTGATGTCTGGTGTTGTAATCAGTCCAGAGACAAAAAATTTAAATTACAATTGATTTCTTTGGGCCACAAGTAAATTAATCTATGCAATCATTTAGCCTTATGACAGTTACCTACCCTTTTAACTCACAAAAGCTATTAAAAGGATTATTTGGCCAACATCCTCAGAGAGCTCAGGAGACAGGTACTGTGCTCTGAGGAGGAATGACCTAATACAATTTCCCTCAGCTATCACTGCTGATGTCTTTCTCCACAAACTAACACAGACCCAAAGTGCTCCAAAAGTCAAACTGTTCACCCAGAGGAAAGAGAAAAAGCAGGATGTTCTATCCAGGCAGAGCTGGGATAGAAAAAAGAGTGGATACAGTAGCACAGGATAATTTCCTCTGCTCCATCTGGAACATCAGCAATGCTGGATTGCTAATCCATGCAGAGCAATCATGGATGGACAGATCTTGGCTATTCTCAGTGGTTAAAAATGGGCCAGATATTAGAGAATGACTCTTCCTCCCTCAACACCTGCTGAAAATGCTGGGGAAGAACTGCACCTCTCCCAGATGGAGCCCACTGGGCCCATGGGGGTGCAGAGGCACAGAGCTGGTTAGGCTGGAAAAGCCCTCTAAGATCCCAGAGCCCCAAAATTATTTGGGTTGGGAGGGACCTTAAAGCTCATCCTGTCCCACCCCCTGCCATGGGCAGGGACACTTTCCACCATCCCAGGTTGTTCTAAGTCCTGTCCAGCCTGGCCTTGGACATTTCCAGGGATCCAGGGGCAGCCACAGCTTCTCTGGGAAGCCTCTGCCAGGGCCCACCACCCTCCCAGCCAGGAATTCCTTCCCAAAATCCCATCCATCCCTGCCCTCTGGCACAGTGGGAAGCCATTCCCTGTGTCCTGTCCCTCCCTCCCTTGTCCCCAGTCCCTCTCCAGCTCTCCTGGAGCCCCTTCAGGCTCTGGAAGGGGCTCTGAGCTCTCCCTGGAGCCTTTTCCAGGCTGAACATTCCCAGTCTGTCTCCAGAGCAGAGGAGCTCCAGCCCTGGGAGCAGCAGCTCTTTGGCCTCCTCTGGTTTCACTCCAACAGTTCCATGTCTCCCCTGTGCTGAGGACCCCAGAGCTGGACATAAAATGCCACCTGAGGCCTCACAAAGCAGAGTACAGGAGGAAAATCACCCCCATCAAGACCATGGAGTCAAACTGTTATCCCAGCACTGCCAAGGCCACCCCCGGCCCGTGTCCCCAAGTGCCACATCCACACGGCTCTGAAATCCCTCCAGGGATGGTGAAATCATCTCTAGGTGGTTTTTTTTTTCCTTTTTTCCTCCATGAAAAAGCACATGAACTCTTAGGACCAAAGGCTGGGCTGGATGAGCTTTCCCAGAAGGGGCAGCATTCAGCTTTTGGCCACCAGCTTTCCTGGGAGGTTTAACAAGAGCCTTCTCCCACCCAGCTGGGGCCAGAGAAAGCTCTGGGTGTTTCCAGGGAGGGGAGGTGTTGAGAGCTGGGCTGCTGCTCTTCCAGAACAACTCATCTGGCCCACACTGAGGTCCTAAACTGCCTCTTTTCTCTCCAGGAAAGGAGGTCAGCAAGACAAATGGTCCCAGCAGACCCTCACAGGGTTCTGTGAGCTGGGAGAGAATCAGTGACATCAAATCACTGATGGATGGGAGAGCCAAACACCCAGGTCCCTCCCTGTCAGCCACCCCAAACCTTTTAGAGAGACTCCCCCACCAAAACCCCTCCTCTGTCCAATCTCTTAACTGCATTTTAAGCATATTCCCCCAGGCAGTCACAAAAAAAAATATGAGATCATGCTGCTGACTTCTTGCCAAATTTTAATACAGAGAGCTGTTTTGTTTTCCAAAGAGGAACAAATTAGACTTAAATATATACAAACTTTCTGAAGGTCAGAGGGGCTAATGATAAAGAACTGGATTCCTCAGAGAAAGATCTGCTTCCAGGGTGAGGAGAGTGGATGTAGCAAAGAAGAAAACCCAGAAAGGAAAGAAAAAAAGAAATCACCTTCCATCATCATGAAATGCAGGATTAAAAGTGGAACACAAGGAGATGAGATAAGGGAAGCAAAGAAAAGGCTGCTGTAACTCAGGTTTGGAGATGACAAAGGCAGGAGGATGGTATTAGTGATAGCAATGAAAGAGGAAAAAACTGCTCTGGAGATGAGATGTTTTAAGAGAAGAGCCATTAGGATCTAGACCAAATCTGGGACGTGACTAGAGGAGGAAGAGGAGCTTTTCCAGATCTGTGGGTGCAGACAGAGGACGATGGGATTTCAGCACAAACAAAACAGCAGCAATTCCATGAGAAAACAGGGATAACTCTTTTGTTTTGCTACATTGAAGTGTCAGGCAGGTTTCCTACACCCAGAATGCAACCACAAACTAAGTAAGGAAGGGCAGGGAAGGCTCAGGCCTGCCTTGGGAGCAGGACTGGTGAAAGCAAACCCAGCTCCAGAGAAAGGGGAGGAAGCTGCTGCTTCCTCCGGCCGCTGCCAGCCCCGAGCGGCCGCTATTGAAAAGGGGCACAAACAGCCTTTGACTCCACGTTGGTTCTAAAGTTCAGTGGCACAGAAATACCTTCCCCACCCCCACAGACACGTGTGAGAAGTTGCTCTTCAATGCTTTTGTCACTTAAGGGCACGTCAGGCAGGGAATAAGCAAAGGTTTCACCTTAAATCTGAGCCACGATTGGATCCTGAGCGAGGTAAATCCCATCAGCAGCAGATCCTGACTCGGAATCGTGGCTCAATATTCCCTCTTTCCCTCAGCCTCCTTTTGGCAGGAACCAAAGCACAGCAGCCAAGGCAGGTGTCACCACTCTTTGTGGTGATATGGGAGTAGAGAACTCACAAACCTTTGCCCTTTTCGCATTATTCATTAAATAAATTATCTGCTAACCCGGGGAAAACACAACCAGCTTCCCCCTCCCTGTTTCTGGTAAGAGACAATAAAAAAAGGAAAAAAAAAGTCACTATTAATATGGAAATCATGGCAGCAGTTGTAGAATCACATGTAATGAACAATCTTGTCCCCAGCTTAAGTTGCTATAAAGGCAGCTTAAATTTACAATGGATGAGTCTTCGTGGCAATCTGTTTTTCAGATATTAAAAATCTCATTTTCTCGGTGCCAAGGACAAGTGGAAGTGTGAAGCACTGGAGTATCAACTCTGCATTTGTCTCACTTGACATGAAATCATTCTCATTTTAGTTCTGATTTTTAATACATTCTCGGGATCCCCTTCAGTTTTCTTCATTTTTCACTGTGTGCAATTAAATGTTTTGAAGTAAGAGTTCACCCTGATCCATGCCACCCTGCAGAAGCAAGGAGAAAGTCACTTGGTAAAGATGAGGCTGATATCACTTATTTGGAAGGGAAACTCATTTTCTCTTTTAATTTCTGAGTGACTCACATAGTATAAAAATAATTTTAAAAAACCCCATCACTTTCTATTTCACTAATACCTTCCTTGGTGAGTTCTTAAAATGGGCTTTACAAATAACCAACTAAAAGCTCTTTGTCCTTGGGGAAGACAAATATCACCATTTTGACAGGAGTAAAACATGAGCAGAGGGGCTGAATTGTTGGCTTAAAGCCACCCAGGGCAGTGTCAGTGTCAGAGGTCCCACAGCACCACAATTGTCACACCACTCCTGAAACACAGAACCACCAGGCTGGTGAAGAAATTCAGCCCTAAAAAGAATAAAATTCTACCACTGCTGCAGTAAAGGCAGATCTCCAACTCCATGTATAATTACAAACCAGTGCTCTCCTAGAAACAGCAAAAAATTTTAAAATTCAGGGTTTTTTTATTTAGGTCTCATTTAAATTCACTCCTCCAAAAATTAAAACATTTAGGTCTCAATGTACAAAGTTAAGGTTTGTGGGAATTGTCAGGTTTTCTTGGTGGACCCTGTGCACACATGTCCATGAACGTGTTGGGGAGGCTCAGGCTGGACATCAGGAGGAATTTCTTCATGGAAAAAAGGGTTGTTAAACACTGGAATGGGCTCAGGGAGGTGGTGCAGTCCCCACCCCTGGAGGTGCCCAAGGCACAGCTGGATGTGTCACTCCGTCCTCCACTCTGGGTGACAATCATCTGCCAAAGGGGGGACTCATTCCAACTGGATGATTTTGGAGGTCTTTTCCAACCAAAATGGATTCAATTGGCTTCTCTGCACTGAAGCCAGTGTGAAGTAAAGCTGTTACCTGGTTTAATTTCTATCCCAGAACATCTCACCTCAAAACCACCAAGAGAGCAAGGATCCATCCCCTCCAGTCCATTCTGGTGATTAATTACCCTCTCCTCTACAAATTTGTACTTGAATTCTTCTTTGAATATGTCTGGCTTCACATTCCAGCCAGCAGCCCTCCCCTGCCAGCTCCAAGTCCTTTCTTTATTCCTGGAGATGTTCACACAGGTTCTTATTTACCCACTGCTTTTAAAAGTCCAGGTACTGCATTTGGTATCAAAACTTAAATTCATCTGGGCACACACACACACAAAAGTAGGACTAGTGTGTCCAAAATACTGGAGCTAATCTAGGACTCTCTAGCCCATTTTCCCAAAATAGCCATATTAGGGGGGAAATAATAAATTAAAGAAAGCTCTGCCATATGACTGGAGGATGTGTTTTATTTGTGCCCTGGGAAGCAAGGCCAGGAACCCTCTCCAGGCACTGTCACCTCCTGAGGACACCCCACGGCTTGGTGACGTGCAGCATCCAGTTCCACTGGATGGAAATCCTTTTATCCAAGTCCCTGCTCAAGCAGGGCCACCAAAGCCAGGTGTTGCTCAGGACCATGTCCCTGAGAATCTTCCAAATTTAAGGTTTTATTTTCTCTGAGCAACTCTGAGCAGAGAAAAGATTCACACATTTTCTGAACACAAAAATCCTCAGAAAGAAATGCTCAGGAGTCACCTCCAGCTATTGCTGCTTTCATTCTTACTGTGACTGTGTTGTTTAGCAAACCTCTCACAGTACAACCCTGGAGCAGGCCATATTTTGGGATTATGGTGAGGGAATGCAGCAGCTCCTTGTCAAGTTAACAACTTTACAGTTTTTTTTAATGGGATCCTGTTTTTTCCTCTGAACTCTGAGGGGAAAACATCAACAGAAGCCTCTCCCCTTTAGAAAACAAGCACCTCAATCTTATGAGACAGCCACAGCTTATCATTTATTACAGGTAAATGTAAGAAAGCAAATAAATGATTTCTCCTACAATATGCCCTGCCTATTGTATCACAGTTAAAAGTGTTTCTCCCTTATTCTCCCTCCCAAATCCCATGCAAAAACATCAGATTTACTGGAATTTCCTAGAGCACAAGGCTCCATTTTGAGGCAGACTGGCAACAGATTCCACTACAGAAAAACTGGGATCACAAAATCATGAATTCCCCAAACTCCAAAGCTTCCAGAAAGGCAGAAATGACCATCTGCATTTCACTGGAGAGGACCCTGAGCTGCTCCAGAAGTCCCAGAGATCCACCAAAGGCAATGCAATCCCAGCAAAAGGATGTAATTTAGTGCTGCTTTGTCCCTAATGGCAGCTGGAAATGAAATGCTGCCACCAAACCACCTCTGCAGACACATTTGAGGGGTTTGTACTTTGGTTATTGCTTACAAATGAGCTTCCAGCCTTACTTAACATCCCAACCACCTGCACTGGTGCATCTCCTGGATTGCTGCATGATGGTCCCTCCAATCATGCCTAAAAAAATTGCCTGGAATCAAAGACCAGACTTGAATTGGCTTTTCCAGCTGAAATGACACGTGAATGTCACCAGCAGAATGGCAGCAACAAATTCCTGACCAGTAGGGACAGACAGTGACTGCTACAACTCCATCTCCTGAGGGATCAAACAGGTTCTCAGCCACCTCAGATCAGTTTGATCACTGAAATGGGGGAGGAAGAGAGAATTAGGAGCCTCCAGAGCTACAAGAGGCAAGAGTGGAATTGAGATTTAAAGCCCCTAAGTGACACCAGCAGGGTTTGCACCTGGAACTCCAGGCACAAAAAAACTGATGCCAAAAATCCAAGCCTGAGCCAAACAAGCAATAAATGAGAGGCTCCTTCAAAAACCATCCCAATTAACACAAATTACCTTGAGACTTTTCTGTGAGGGATACAGGAGCCCTGGATATGCCTCATGAAATGAGGTGCTCTACTGCCAAGCACAATGTCTGCATGCCATGAATCCACCTCCACTGCAGACTGTTTGTCCCAAAAGGGATTCAGGAGTTCACCAGGAAGAAGAATTCACAGATTCTGTGGAGGTTGGAGTTGGGAAAGGGTAGGGTCAACAAGGGACACTGCAGAAGATACAACAGCTCCAAGAAATCAGTGTTCATCCAACAGGACAGGAAGGGACCTTCCTTCATCCATCACTCTCCAGAGAACACCTCAGTAGATGCCCCAAATCCTCTTCAGTGGAATTCCAGAAACTGCACTTGGCACTGGGTCCTTGACAGAGAGAAATTAATTGCAAGACAAGGGCCTTGAAATGTGTTGATTGAATCAAACTTGATTTCCTTTTTTATTTGACTTGATTTTAACTTTCCCTGTGCCAAATCAGGGAACACTTCCAGAAGCTGCATTTTTTTCACAGAGTGGCCCATCATGCTTGGAATTTGCATTTGCATGGATGTAAAACCCTTGGCAGGCACAGAGAACTGCACTACAGGATCCAGTGAAGATGCCCAGCACAAGAAGCACATTCAGGTGATGAGTTCAAGAACCTACACCCAGTTGCTGATCCAAAAAAAAGAAAGCAGAATTGTATCTGCCATCCCTTGTACCAGGAACAAGCAAGAGGAACAAGCCATGCCTCACAATCCTTTATTTTTGCATTGCTGCATGGCACAAGACAAAGTATTAGGAAGAAAGTGGCATCACTTGACAATACCAAATCCACTGCATAAAATGTAAGTATTATCTGTTTTAAAACAGGGTTTGGATTTAAGATCATTACTTTTTCCCAAAAAGGAACGTGATAAAATGCTGTACAAACAACAAACTTGGTAGGAAATACACAAAATTTACAAAATATAAAATGGTGTTGTGAAAAACGCTGTGAGCTCCCCGTTACTCACAATAAAATAAGAATTTTTCACCTCCAAAAGAAAGTCTACAGAAAAACTGTGCCACAAAAGGAAGCTGAGACCTCCCAGCTGCTGGAGGTCACAGGTCACCCATCTGTTGCTCCCCTCAGAACACGAGGAGTTATGTGAGATGCTGGCACAGGGCTGGGATGTGGCAGACATGTCCCCAGTGCAGCAGCACAGATCAAACACGTCCCCTCACCCCTCTCCACCCCGTGCCCTTGTCAACCTGTTGTGCTGAAAATATTGATCTGTGGCTGCACCATCCTTTTCTGCTTCCCCTCTTCTTCCTCCTGGCTGACCTGGGCTTTGATCAGCTTCCCCTCTCTAAAGGAATTATCCGTGGCAAGCAAAGAGGGTGATCAAAGTTGCCTTTTTCACAGCTTTGCCTGAGGGGCTCTCCCAGCCCTGCAGAGAACAGGGAGCAGCAGAGACAAGGGAGAGGATGAGCAGCTTTTAGTCCAAGGTAAAGCTGCACTCTGGTGATTTTATGCCAGACTTTATCTTATTTCTAACCCAGGTGCAGAACAGAGATGACCCGTCCCTGCCCAGGGTTTGGAAGTCACTGATCTGAGAGCCAGACACTCATTCCACGTTTGACACCCACCCTGCTGAACTGCAGGTGGGAGCTGCTGGTGCCCTGAACTGAGCACAGAGAACTCTCAGAGCTGTGGGGAACAAAATACTAATCCCAAAGTCAAGAGTTAGAGAATCATGGAATCACAGGATGGCTTCTTCTGGAAGGGACCTTAAAGCTCATCCAGTGTCACGGGCAGGGTCATCTTCCATTATCCCAGGTTGCTCCACGCCCTGTTCAGCCTGGCCTTGGATATTTCCAGGGATCCAGGGGCAGCCACAGCTTCTCTGGGAATTCCATCCTAGCCCTCACCACCCTCCCAGCTAAGAATTTCTCCCCAATATCCCATCTAGCCCTGCCCCCTGGCAGTGGGAAGCCATTCCCTGTGTCCTGTCCCTCAGCTTCTCGTCCAAAGCCCCTCTCCAGTTTTCTTCTTGAACCCTTCACACCCTTCATTTAACCCTTTTCTCCCCCAAAACAAATAAAATACACCCCAGCACCCACTAGAAATGGCAGCAACATTGCAGCAAACACCAAGTGGATGCTCCAGCACAACATTCCAAGAGCAAGCACAGCCACTTCCCCTACCTCAGCCCAGACCACACACCCAAATGCAGATCACTCACCAGCTAAATATTATTCTTTCAAAGGCCTCCTCCTGCTTAACATATTAACAGGATTTATATGAGTGACTGTCTGGAACACTGCTTAACAATGCTAATAGCACAGTTCCAAGAAATACAGTGGTTTGGCAATGGCAAATCCAGCAATACAGGCTGAAGTATGTGCTCATGCTTGCTAAACCTGTAATCCCAGTTCTTTTTTTTATTTTTTTTTTCTTCCCTCCCCATAATAAGTGGTTTAAATTTAGTAGGAATGATTCACTTGCTGCAGGTTCACTTGCTTTATTTCTTTTTCTTTTTTTTTCTTTTGCACTCGGAATCCATCCTGGATGACATCTAACAGGGAGATTGGAGGAGGGAGGCAGAACCTGGCCTTTTAAAGAAAAGCCAATCTATTACACTGAGCATCTTCTGTAATTTTAAACTTAAGTATCTCCATAACTCAAGTTTTCTCCTTCAATAAGCAGCAGATACAGGGCAGACACAGCCCCAAGCAGGGTCCAAGCTGAAGAATAGACCATTCCCTGTGGTCTTAAGAATTACTCCATCCCCAGATATTCTGCTCCAGCATTGGGATCCCAGAATCCAAAAATGACTGAGGTTGGAAAAGACCTGTGAGATCACTGAGTCCAAACTGTGACTGATCCCCCACATCCAGTCATTCCTTGGACACCTCCAGGGATGGGGACTCCAAACCTCCCTGAGCAGGCCCTCCCAATGCCTGACCACCCTTTTGTTCAAGAAATTGTTCTTAATATCCAATCTAAACCTCCCCTGGCACAGCTTGAGGCAATTTCCTCTTGTCCTGTCTGTTTTCACCTGGGAGAAGAGGCTGATCCCCACCCTCCTGTCAGGGAGTTGTGAATCCAACTGGGACCCTCCTGTGCCACTCTCAGTCTAACCAGGCTGAGCAGCATCTTTGCTTGGCATGAGCCAGGCCTGGGCACAAGGAATTGTGGACTCCCAGGATGGAGTGGGTTGGGAAGGACCTGAAAACTCATCCCATTCCATCCCCCTGTCACTGGCAGGGACAATTTCCACTATCCCAGGTTGATCCAAGCCCATCCAACCTGGCCTTGGACAATTCCAGGGATCCAGGGGCAGCCACAGCTTCTCTGAGAACCAGTGCCAAAGCCTCCCCACCCTCACAGAGAAGAATTTCTCCCCAACACAGAACCTTAAACCCACTCTGAGTTTAAAGCCATTCCCTTTCTCCTGTGCAGAACTCTGGCAGGTGGCTTTTGATGCATGGAAAGAGGCCTGGGAAGGAGGGAGGCAGCAGAGGCAGGTGACAGCTTTGGGACAGCACCCGAGGCCTCTCAAGGCAAAACTTTGCTAAATATATCAGCAGGGCAAAGTAGGTGGGTCAGAACATCCCTCCAAGAGAAATCCAGATTTGGAAGCATAGCCCAAGTGACAAGGTATACATTCCAAGGAGGTATAAGCACAAACATAAGGGCTTCAAGCAAGAACACTCAGAGGATTTGGAGTTTTTTTCCCTTCCCCCCTCACACGTATATATTCAGCCACAACACAAGTCTGCAGTGAAATATACTCTTTAGGAAACAGGGCAAGGAAAAGAAATGGATGCACAGAGAGGTGAGCTGACCTCCAGGCTGAACTGAAATTATTTAGGAAGCTCAGGACCAAATTTAGGCTGAGCTATCTGCCTACACCCTCTCACCTGTGAGTGGGGCTGAGACTCAGCGACTCGTTCCATGTGTGACACCAATCCTGTGCATTTCCTGAGCACTGCCAGAGCTCTAAAAACCAAAATACTGATTCCAATGTCAAGGATTATAGAATCACAGAATCACAGAATCACAGAATCACAGAATAGTTTGGGGTAGAAAGGTTGTTCAAAGGTCATCCCAACCCTGACACCTTCCAGGTTGATCCAAGTCCCCTTTCAACTTGGGCACTTCCAGGGATCCAGGGGCAGCCACAGCTTCTCTGGCACAGAATTTCTCCCTAATACCCAACCTAAACCTACTCTCTCTCTCAGAAAGAACCACTCAGCAAGACAAGGAGAGGAAGCTGAAGTTGTGTGATGAAGACTTCTGCAAAAAGGATGAATTTCATTGGGCTGTGACAGAGTTCTGCTGAATCTTCCAACAGGAAATCCAGCTTCAGCTGTGGGTATGTATTGGAAGTGTTGATAAAAGGCAAAATTGCAGAACATTTGGAAATGCATAATTTAGTAGAGGACATTCAGTACAGATTCATAAAAGGAAGGTCATGCCTGACAAATCTGCTGAAATCCTTTTTATTATACGACCAAATCGTTAGGTTAGACAAGAGTGAAACAGTGGACATAAGTTATCAGGATCTCAGGAAAGCATTTGATTTTGTACCACTCAGGCTGATTTACAAAAGTCATAAAGTATTTGTGCAGGGAGAAGGGATTGAAATGGATTAAAGAACGTTTTAGGGATAGGCACAAGGCAACAGAGTGAGTGGAAGGAATGTGAAACAGAGAGGTGTAAAGGTCAGGCTGCTGCTGAAGGTGTAAGAACAGGCTCTGAGAATTGTAAAACTTCAGCTCAGCTACCATTTGAGTTTTACATTTACATTTAAAATCTTTACATTTGAGAGGCAAGAACACCTGAATTTGGTGGCAGAACTGCAGAAGGGGGTTATTAGAGGCAGGGAATTTGGAGGAAATGAGGAGCAGAAAGGTGGCACTTGCAAAAAGTGCTGCACCAACCTGTGGGATTCACCTGTCCTAAAGCTGGGATGGGAAGGGAACTTCTGGCTGGGAATCCACACTCATTTTTAAAGAGGATCCAGTAATTTTATGGTCATTAATAAAACCTGCAGTTAGGCCTGCTGTGGTAATGATTTGGGTAATTAAATCTGAAGCTTGTGGGAATTAAGCTGATGGCCTGAAAGGGTCAAAAAAGAAAACTCCTCTGGTGCTTAATCAGAGGAAGAGCTTTGCAAGCTGGATCGGTGCATTAATTGTCCCACACTGACCAGGGTGTGACACACAAAGCTACATCCAGTGGATTTCTGGGCTGATCCAGCCCAACTCTCCACAGAAATCACCACGATTTCATTCATGTGGGACACACCAAAAGAAACCAGCGTGGCTTTTTCAGCCCCCCCCGAGACAATTTTGCACAGACAAAAAGAACTCCCACTCCTCCCAGGGCTGCTGTTAATATCTCCTCCTGAAAAGTGCCAATTATTCTCGTGGCTGGTAGACTGGACACCAGCTTGATGATGATGATGATGATGCCAGGAGTTTTTATCCTTTGTCTTTACCTCCCCTAAGCCAGCAGCAAATCTTTACAACAATGTCCTCGTGAGCCAGGGGTAAAATTCCCCACAGAAAACTGAGCCTCAGCTGCTGCCACCTTGGTTCAAGGTCAGCTGGGATAAAGATGAGGACAGAACGTGGATCTTCTGATTCCCACTCCTGTGCCCTGAATTCCAGGCCACAGTGCTGCTGCCACCACCTGTGGGGACAAGCCTTTCAATCTTGAAGGCTGTCAAAAGCCCAGCAGCTTTTCTAAGCACTAAAAATCACTTTAAATAAACTTCAGTTTGAGGAAAAAAAAAAAAAAAAGTTAGGGGAGAACAGGTGGACTCCTGTGACACCAGAATTCTTCAATGCACAAAGAATCTTTCATCTCACTGTTCTACACGGCACCTTTAAATATTCTTCTACATAAAGGCATGATATGCAAGAGCAAAAGAATGACTGAGAAACAGTAATCCCTACCAGATCAACTGTGCTTTATCTACACAGATTCTGCTTTCATAAAAGCACAGAGGAAAGAGGGGAAAAAAAAAAAGAGAGAAAGTACATTCTTATTGTTTTCTGAAGCTTAAAATAACCACAAAGTGAGAAAAATCAAAGCTGTTCCATAGAACAACTAGGAAGAAAAAAAAAAGTGGCACTGAGCATTTGAGAAAGACAGTAAATGGCAGAAGATGGAATTAGAGATTTAGTGAGTGCCATGGTCACCAAGCTCAGATCCTAAATTTGGTCTGTGCTTAAACCAGGGTGGTTTAATGGCAGGATCTGCTAGGATGTATGTGCCCCATATATAATTATAGCTGTCACTGGCAGCAAAGGCTACAGTTCTGGCTGCCATCACATCCTCCATTTTCACTTGCTAACTTCTCTGAAAACTTTCTTTTTTTGTCCATATATAATGCAAGTGGATGCAGGCAATGTCTGCAGGAAAGCTGCTAGCTGTGAGCCAGTCAGAAGGTAAAGGGATGGCAAGAATTAGGAACAAATCATCTGTACTCAACACAGGCAAACCTGCCATCAATTTATTCTCAAAGCTGATTGATTATGGAGTTTTTGCACTTCCAGAAATGCAGAAAATGCACTATCTGCTCCAGCTGGTTTATGAACCAAACATTTGAGCTCAGATTCAGGACAAGGTCTGGGTGAAGCAGCAGCAAAGTGGCCAAAATAATATCTAAAAGCCACCAATTCATCCCCCACATTCAGATATTTTGTACATTCCCAAGCATTGAGCTGTTCTGCAACACCAGTGGGCTGCTGACACCAGGGTTTGTCCAAACCCTTCTGAACTCAACCTGTGTTACCTGCTGGAGTGACAATCCACAGGAAAAAAAACTCTGTAAGCCCCCAAAAACTTTTCTCTAATCCAAAATCTTCCTGGCCACGATAAAGTTTATTTCCTAAAACCTTTCTGCTTTCCTGAGAGGAGTTTTCCACCCTTTCCTACAGCCAAGGAACCACAAGGTGCCCACTTGTTTCTGTCCAAAGGGGGCAGGGAGCAGCTCAGAGATTCAAAGGGATCCTCTCAGAGCAAAGGTGACTCCCCAAAGCTGCATCCCAGTGTTGTAAGGAGATAAACCATCCAAGGAATTATTCCTGCTCTGACTTCCATCATTTCCAGACACATCTTGCAGTCTCCACACCTCACCCTGTTGTTTCAAAGGTCTGGGAAGAATCTTTGTATTTATATTCTTTATATTATATTCAGACTCCTGGAGGGAGGTTTGTATTTACAGGTTTATGTGTTTTTATGTACACATTTTATTTTAAACCCAAATAAATCCAATAATCTCATCCCATTCACTCTAAAACAAGAGAGGCAGCAGTTGAAGACAAACCCAGATTCACACAAGTCATTCAAGTATTAATTAAAGTTTCAATAACTGTCAATTAAAAATAGTGGCAAGATCTTTTTGTGGTGTCAATGCTTCCACCCCTCAATTTCCAGCTGCTGGGGTACCAAGATGAGCCAGCAGCATCCCCCCAAAATATATTTCAAAAGTCGTGGTTGTACCATCAAGGAACTGCATTTTTCCCCTGGCTGCCAACAAGTAAAATTCAAAAAAATCTGTGCAATATCTCCAATGAGCTGCTGGTAACAAGCTCCCAGTTTTAAGGGCAAAATGGAAGAAAAAACTCAGTATTTTTAATTCAAACCTGATCTCTACTTTGATCCTGAACTTTTAGATAAGTTTCCAAGCCTTCTCCAAGGATATTGATCAAAAGGAGAGCCAAGCCATCCAAAGGTCTACACCCCAAAATCCAGGTGGGAATGAGTGTAAAGCCTTTCCTGTGCAAGTTTTTAAACCCATCCTCATCATCACCTGAAGGTTTTTCTCTGAGCTGGACATGTACAGACTTGGAAAGTTACTCTTCCTGTCTGAGAACTAAAAATTTTGACTCCAGGGAAGTATCCAAGTTTGGAAATTGGATGTCCACCAGAGGAGTGGAAGATAGATAAATCAACACACCAGGCCTAAAATGTAAAAGCTACTGTTTAATGCAACATGCCAAAAATAAAATGTGAGTTCCTCTAGACAGTCTGCAACAGGCAATTATCTAAAAAACAATTTTTCACCAAGTTCTGCACATTCCTGCTGACCAACAATTCTGCTGCCAAGCACAGGAGACGGGGAGGATGAATTTTGATCTTTTTAAGCAGGTTTTTTTTTATCTTTTTAGTTAGTTCTAAGAATATTATCCAAAACACCGACTTATATGAAAGGGCACTTCCAACTTCATTTATTACTCAGTTCTTTATGATTCTTCACACCCAGTAAAGATAATGCACTGGGCACACTGGCACACTTATCTCTCCTATAAATCTCTGTCACCACCCACCCGAGGGGACAATTTGTTTAACCCCTGCTGGAACATGACTTACCACTGAAAGCACAGCCAAATCCCCGTGCCTGAGGGCAGTCCTAGGATTTAAACAACTCCTGGAAGACATTCCAAAGTTCCTCTAGAGGACAGAACAGCACAGAAGTCACTGGCTCTGAGTTCTCTAGTCAAAATAGATGGATATTCCTAGATTGATTTTGTATCTAAAACAAAAATCTGATTGTCAGGGAATCCCAGAATGGTTTGGGAGGGACCTTAAAGCTCATCCCATCCCACCCCCTGCAGGGACAGGGACAATTTCCACCATCCCAGATTGCTCCAAGCCCCATCCAACCTGGGATTGGACACTGCCAGGGATGGAGCAACCTGGTTTTCCCCTCTTGCTGGCACTAGATTACACATAAATGAGCTCTCTGCAGGAGAGGGGTGATGGAAATAGTGAAATACCTGGATCACTGGGAAGGGTCAATAATCACACAGTGCTTGTTGATGCCCTGCAGTTCTCACCAAGGATTTGCACCAACAGAACCATTTCAGGATTTGAGAAAGGAAAGGGGAAGTGGGGTGATGCTGACAAGTCTCTTTTTTTAGGGCCTCCTTTAGAATCCAAAGCAGAAAGTGAAACATCTTAGCCTTTCTCCCACTGTCCTCACACAGTTCACATTTGCTCTTATTTCAGCTCCAGCTCCTGGAGTCAAATGATCTGACGTGGAAAAATTGAAGCTGAGAGATGTAAAGTAAATAAATACATCACATACCTTCCTGTGTCCTTCACTTTGCCAAACCCTGACTTAATAAGAATTTATTTGATATATCTGATGCTGTAAATAACAAGCAGCAGTAAATATCAAAAGACTACTCAGCTTTAATACTTTGGGATATAAAGGTCTTGGCAAAAAACCAAACAGGATTGGTCTAAAAAACTCTGTTAACCTGTAAAAATTAGTTGGGAGTCACTTTTACCTGTGACTGAGACTGATCAGGCAAGAACCAGCAGATGAGAAGAGCTCACAGCAGAAGAGCTCCAGAATGAGGGTCAAGGATTATCAGGAAAAATGGTAATGGAGAGATTTGGACAAGGGCAGAGTAACGACATCTGATGGCCCATATTTGGCCAGCCAACTTATAAATCACAAAATCATTTAGAGGTTGGAGAAGAGCTCCAAAATCATGACCTGTGACCCATCGTGACCTTGTCACCAGCTCAGAGCACTGAGTGCCTTCCTTGGACATCTCCAGGGATGGGGAATTCAAGTTTCCCTGAGCAGTTCTAATACCTGACAATCCTTTCCATGGAGAAATTCCAGGATGTCCAGCCTGAACCTTCCCTGAGGCTGTTTCCTCTTCCCTGGGAGCAGAGCCTGATCCCCCCTGGCTGTCCCTTCCTGTCAGGGAGTTGTGCAGAGCCACAAGGTCCCCCCTGATCCTCCTTTTCTCCAGTTTGAACAACCCCAAAAAGCTGAATCCCTTGGGTGTGGCTCCTGCCACTTCTCCAGTCAGATAAAGGCTGACTTTCTGCAAGGAGTGTTTTTTTTACTGCCATCACAGGCTGGTTCCTGGGCTCAGTCTGCCAGTCTGACCCTGCAGGATCCGATGTTCTTTAAGCGGCCCGGGCACAATTTATGGTGCAGCCGTTCCCGGAGCGTGGATACACTGTTAAAACACGGGAGGGCAGGAAAAGCTTCGCTCCACATCCACAAGGAGAAAACTGACACCATAAGTCAACATCCAATCCAGTTGGCTGGGGGAGAAAGGGGGGATGACACACACACGCATATAAATGGATGAGATCACAGCCCTCACCAGCAGCCGCTCTTAAAGCCAATCGAGTAAGACTCGCCCTTAATATTCTTAAAACGTTTTGATTTTTGAAATATAAGACGCGAAAGTGCCCCATTTTTCACTGGCTGAAGCCAAACTGGAAATAACAAAACGGTCCTAAGTAGTTAACAGGCTACAAAAACCGGCCCTGAATTTCCAGGCAGCGCTGCAGACTTGCAGAGTAACACTGTGTACCCATTAACTCCAAGTCCACAATTTGGCCAGAATTTGTTTTGCTGCATTACGGCCAAATCACTTTTTTTTTGTGTGTGTGTCTGTCTTCCTCCTACGTGGGATTGCCTGAGCAGGAACAGGATGCCAAGGCTGAAAGCACTGACTGTCTCAGACGTTACCATCTCTGATTAAGAAGGGCCTTTTATTGCAGGATCGCTCAGACTTTACAGATAACTGTTGCTGCATTGAGATGAAGTTACTGGCAGGAAGGGCTTACGGCAACTCAGGGAACAGCAACCAGAATATTAAGACTCCCCAAGTGAGCTATTTCAGAAGTCCAGCACAGAAATTATTTTCCTAATATCCTCTTCTTGCTTGACTCTTTCTTGTGCTCCCCACAGAAGATGAGAAAACATCACATTCCTCATGAAACTTCCACGTTAGGTTTGCACAACTCTTGGTAAGTGGGGTGGGTTATTGAAAGGTTCATTTTAAAGGTCTCTGCTCCTTCCTTCCACTGTAGGAATCCTCTCAGAATTCATCCCTCCATCCTTTTACTGCCACATTCTCAGCTTCGACATGAATTTCACAACATCTTGTTTCCAGTCCTGCTCCTGCCCCACGTTCCCAGCCCGTTTTGATTTCCTTGTCCAGCTGGCCAGGAGCTGGGTGGATCTACAGGGGGTGATGAGCAAGGATCAAAGACTGCAGCTCCCACACCCTCATCTTTGAGGGACCAGACACAAAACACCACTAAGAATCAAGTGTTTCACAGCAAAGGACAAGAAATCCTCATTTTTTTATCCAGGCTGCCACAAATCCTGAAGGAGTATATCCTTCCATTCCATTTTACATCTACTACTCCCTGCATTAAGAGTATAAAAAAACAGCTCTTCCCACTTTATTTCCCTTTACCATTTGACATTTCTATTCCATCTCAACTTGGTTTTATTGCAAATGGATGTAAACCATCCAAGTAAGCTGCATCAGCCACCAATACATGACACGTAGTCAGATACGGGTGGAATTTTTTGATTCAGAATTAGAAATCTAATCTAGGATGTGGGACAGAAGCACCCAGAGGTGTAAGGTCATACGGACCATTAACTTCCCCCTTTCAGTTTTACACATTTGAGCAGCAATTGTGGTTTGCATTCCTGTAAAGGCTTTTTGCCCTCATCAGAAAAAAAAAAAAAGTTAAGTGTTTTCTAACTTATTAAGCAGAGCTTAACATCTGCAAGAGCCCGGTTCCTGCATCACTTTGTCACTTGCAGCAGCAGCCACTTGAGTGATGGCAGGGACAGCTATTTATCACCCCATCACCAAAAGAACACAAACAGCAGCAAATGAATGACCTGACAGGACAGAACTCGAGTGAAACTGAGAGTGACAAAACGTTGGGACCTCACTTTTGCCCTGATTTACAGTGCAGCACATTCAGCAAGGGAGCGCTGGTTCCTCGGCACGGGGAGGGGGTTTGTTTTAAAGTGGTATAAAACTCAAAAAGTACAATTAAAAGAATTAATTCTGATTAAGGGGAAAGGGAATCCCTGCAGCATCTTTTACCCAAATGCTGACAACTCAGCACTGAGCAGCACCACAGGTTTGATTTTGTTGAAGATGGGAATTACCAGCTCAACACCTCAAACTGTTGCTTTTTTTCCCCCTAAACATAAATATTTACACAGCGCTGAGGATGCGGAGCAATAAGCAAAGAGTTAATTAATTACCAAAGGATTTAAGGCGCTCCTTTAGAGCTGATACAAAGCTATCATCACCCCATCAATGTTAACAAAGTGTAACAGAAAATCCAAACAAACCAGAATCTCTTGTCTGTGCTTGTTACATCTCCACTGGAGCTGCTCTGAGGCTGCAGTAAATCTTGTGGCCCAGGAACAACAACAAAAAAAAAGATACAAGTGTGAAAGAGTTTTGGTTTTAATCACAAGAACACGGAGCAGCGTCTGCCGGCCTCGTTTGCTTGGGGAATTTAAGCAGTGACCAAACCACTTGAACTCGTCTGCAAGACGCACTCCACGCTCAAATTAAAAAAAAAAAATTCTGCTGCTCGAGTCCTTCAGAGAGGCAGTCAGAAATCCAATATGTATTCCATGGCTTAGTGCATTTTTCACCTTGACTCCCAAGCCAGGATTACATTCGCCATCAAAAAAAATAGCAGGAAACTATTTTCAAAACCTTTTTTCCTAATTCGTATTAATGAATTAAATTCTAATTCACGTTGGAATTTATAAGGCAAGATGTAAAAAAAAAAGGTGTTGAATTGTATTTTAGTTTTTTTTTTAAAGTTGCAATACAATTTTGGTCAACTACTCCGTTTTAAATGTTATTTAAAATGACATGGAAAATATTTAGCAGCATTAGTTATTGCTGTGTTTTGGGAGGCAAGAAAAGAAGGGAAATAAATCCCAGTCCTGGCTGGTGAAAACTACAGCAGAAGCACTGGGAAGGAGAGTCAAGTGCTAAAGCATTTTGCCCTCTTTGGCAGATATAAGGAATAATTCGTTCATTTATAAATGTAAACGTTAGAGAATTTAAGTGAGGGTTTGTTGAATTATGTACCTGCTTCAGGACATATTCCTACCCCACTTTCCCTACCTGCTAAGCATTCCTGCTCCTGCCCAAAGAAAGAAATTAAGGAATTCACTTAAGAGCTGGACCTGTTTGCAAATAAACACGCTTCAAACAGTTACCAGCCAATGAAAATCAACCCATCTTTAGGAAAATAATGAAAGTACAATCCCAAAACGAGATTAAAATCAATGATTTAAATCAAAGCTTCCCTCTTGCTGATGTAAATCAAAGTGATTTAAATCACCAGTTGTGATCAATTCACTCATTTGCATAACATTGATCGTTTATCCCTTAAAAATGTCATCGAGGGGCCCAAGTTAGCTGGGTATTTCTCTTAAATCTCAACTCAGCCAGCAGAAAGAAAGCTTTTGTGTTCTCATTTAAAAATTTATAAAAATTCCCAATCAGCCCTAACATTTCCATTGGTGTTGTCTAAACACCTTGGGGCAGCCCAAGTGGTTTAAAAGACAAAGGGAGGTGATTTCAGGGTAATCCCCATCCCCCTGCCGGGGCTCTGGAGACATCCTGCCCATCACCAAACACACAAAAACATGCTGATGGGACAAACAAGTGTTCACAAGATCCCCTCAGCCCATCAATTCATTTTAATACAGTTGGGTAGCCAGGGGTTATTGATCCATGGTGGTAAATTTTCGCAGCAGGCTGTTTTTCCCTGCATTGATCAGGGGAGAAAGGCAGGGATTAACAAAGTGCAGGAGCTCCTTCACTGCAGGAAAAGTGCCTTTGCTGGAGGCAGTGCAAAGGTTACCCACAACTGCTCCATCCCTGGAAGTGTCCAAGGCCAGGTTGGACAGGGCTTGGGGCAATCTGGGATTCTGGAAGGTGGCTTTGTTCATGGCAGGGAGTGGAACTGGACAAGATTTAAGGTCCCTCCAACCCAAACCATTCTATATCTCAGGAAATGATTTCCCTCCCAGTCCTCCTTGCTTGCTTTGGTCTTTCCTACAAAAACTATTTTTGATTTGTACAATCCTTCATGGCTACCATCATTTTTGTCTCATTTCCTTCACCCTCAGACTCCTCACATGAATTTTCCAGTCATTCTGACAGTGTCCAAAACCTTTAAAATATCAACTCTTTTCCTTGGTTCTACCTTCCCTCCTGAAGCTTCTGCTTCAAGGTACAAGGAAGGAAATGCTGGAGAAAAACTGGAAGGAGCTGAGAGCACAAAGGATGGCAGGATGATACAGATGGAACAGTTCCTGTGAGGGTGGTGATGGGCTGGAATGGATTCCCAGAGAAGCTGTGGCTGCCCCTGGATCCCTGAAGTGTCCAAGGTCAGATTAGACAGAGCTTGGAACAATCTGTGATAGTGGAAGGAAGTGGAACTAGACAAGATTTAAGGTCCCTCCAACCCAAACCATTCTGTATGATCCTGTTCATCTCAGAAAAGCTGGATTTTCCTCCCTGGCTTGCTTTGGTCTTTCCTACAAAAACTATTTTTGATTTGTACAATCCTTCACAGCTACCATCATTTTTGTCTCATTTCCTTCACTCTCAGACTCTTCACCTGAATTTTCCAGTCATTCTGATACTGTCCAAATCCTTTAAAATATCAACTTTTTTCCTTAGTTCTACATTCCCTCCTGAAGCTTCT
>JBBMKD010000145.1:110777870-110792269 GCA_037834095.1 Argya squamiceps
TGGTGATGGGCTGGAATGGATTCCCAGAGAAGCTCTGGCTGCCCCTGGATCCCTGAAGTGTCCAAGGTCAGGTTGGACAGGGCTAGGGACAATCTGGGATTCTGGAAGCTGTCCCTGCTCATGGCAGGGAGTGGAACTGGACAAGCTTTAAGGTCCCTCTAACCCAAACCATTCTGTATGATTCCATTCATCTCAAGAAATTACTTCTCTCCCAGTCCTCCTTGCTTGCTTTGGTCTTTCCTACAAAAACTATTTTTGATTTGTACAATCCTTCACGGCTACCATCATTTTTGTCTCATTTCCTTCACTCTCAGACTCCTCACATGAATTTTCCAGTCATTCTGACAGTGTCCAAAACCTTTAAAATATGAACTCTTCTCCTTGGTGCCACCTTCCCTCCTGAAGCTTCTGCTTCAAGGTACAACAAGGAAGGAAATGCTGGAGACAAACTGGAAGGAGCTGAGAGCACAAAGGATGGCAGGATGATACAGATGAAACAGTTCCTGTGAGGGTGGTGATGGGCTGGAATGGATTCCCAGAGAAGCTCTGGCTGCCCCTGGATCCCTGAAGTGTCCAAGGTCAGGTTGGATGGAGCTTGGAGCAATCTGGGATAGTGGAAGGTGTCCCTGCCCATGGGATGAGTTTTTAAGGTCCATTCCAACTCAAATCTTCTGGCATTCTATAAATTTTCAAGCACATGGATCTACTAAGAATTCAAACAATGCTCTGTATTTGTATTTTATGCAAATACCATCTCTCAAAAACAAAGAACCACCACTGAGTGCTTTTACCTATTTTATTGGCCTACACAAAAACACGACCGTCTCCAGTACCAAGCAGGTTTTTTTTTTAAAAGCAAAACATTTTAACACCAAGCCAATAAATGTATCCTGGTCACTTTGATCCAATTACAATACATTTTAAAAGTATTACAGTACTTTAAAGATTAAATAGTGCTGCAGCTTCTCCATCTAAAGTTACCATGCTGGAAAGTTCTTGGTTAGAGAACGCCCGGCCCTGAGTGTGTGAGAGCTTTTCCACTTGGGAGATTCAAAGTGGATTTAGCAGGATTACCAGCAGACTTCAGCATTTTCAGGATCAGAGCTTAAGTGGTATCTCCTACACACATGTGGGACAAAAAAAAAAAAAACCCAAAAAACAGTGGAGGGAAAAGAATTCTGTTCCTAAGAAAAGCAGGAAGTTATCGATGCTAAGCAGCTTTATGCTTTTGACTTCAAACTAAGAGGGGAGGAATGGAAACAAATATTCTGTGTTTTAGTGAAGGGGTTTTAGCAAAATCTGGGTGTTTATGATCTAGTCAGTTATCACTAACTGCTAAATAAAACAAAATATGCACTAGGAAGTGACAACACTTTTAGATGACAAAACTCAGATCATACTAAAGGCACTTTTTTTGTTCAACGCTGAAAAAAACTCTCCAAACTTTATAAATTTATCATTATGGTGACCTAAAATACCCTTGCAAAAAAAACCCTTCCCTCAAACCCCTGTGTGTAGCAAACAGCATTTCCCCCATTTTTAAAAAGCAGATGGAGCTTAGCTCCCTTCAGGAGAGCAAACAGCCCAGGCCTAAGGAACCAGACAAGTTCACATCCCAAAAAGAAAGCAGAAGCTGCTCTTAGGGCTGTGTACAGACATTTCCTGCCTCAAGATCTTAAAAATTCACTCCCCAATGCACTCAGAAAACCAGAGTTGTCATAAACTCATGCCCAGATTTGTTTCCCAACCTTTTTTTTTTTTTTTCCCTTGTTAAACTGCTCACAATTTATTTTTAACTACTGCACAGAAGCTGCATCTGTCGAGGATGCTCTTTTTTTGCAAGCAGAGCTCCTGCTCAAGAGACTGCAGGGAGACTTGCCTGCCTTGCCTTCAGCAGAGTTAAACCATTTCTGAATAAGAAATTATCCTTCTACACCATAATTCCAATTTTAACCTTTCCAGCTCTGCCACCTGCCAAAGTGCCACTGCTTTGTCAGGAAAGGGACGTGCCCAGAGAAGACAAATGCCCAGAGAAGCTGGAAGTGTCCAAGGGCAGGTTGGACAGGGCTTGGAGCACCCTGGGATAGTGGAAGGTGTCCCTGGGCACGGCAGGGAGAGGAATGGGATGAGTTTAAGGTCCCTTCCCACCCAAACCATTCCATAATTCCACAGTGCTCCTGTCCCTAATGTCTCACATGAGCACAAAAAAGGATTGAGAAGTAGATGGGCTAAGTTTAACTCCCATTTAGAGCCTTTAAAAGTTAAAGGAGTGTAAAGAATGATGCCAGGACCAGCATTATCTACAAAGATAAAGGAGCTGAAAATAGGCAGCAGAGCTCTGGACGTGGATCCTGCAGCAGGAACAATTTAGGAGGTTCCTTCCCACCAATCTTCCAGAGAGACTCATCTTAAAAACTTTGGAGCAGGAAGAACAAAGAGGTCAAACCAAATCCTGTCATTGAAACAGCTGAAGGCCTTCAGACATTACATTAAGAGCTCACTCAGGTATTTTTGAAGTTTGGATATGCCATGAACACATTCCCAGTTTTAGGGTCTTTCCCCTGAAGGAAAAATACCCAAAGCTGGGCAATACCCAGAGTTTGAGTGCCCAGCAGGGGACATTTCCTCTCTGCAGCTCCAGCATCACCTCTCTCTGTGAGAGGGCTCAGGTTGCTCAGGGATGTTACGGATTCCCCAGTCCTGAAATGTTCCAGGCCAGGCTGGACAGGGCTGGAGCCCCTCTGCTCTGCAGCCAGGCTGGGAGTGTTCCTGGAGAAGGATCCAGGGAGACCTTGGAGCTCCTTCCAGACCTTAAAGTGGCTCCAAGAAAGCTGGAGAGAAACTTGGGACAAGGGATGGAGGGGCAGGGAAAGGGGGAATGGCTTCCCACTGCCAGAGGGAAGGGATAGATGGGATATTGGGAAGGAATTGTTCCCTGGGAGGGTGCTGAGGCCCTGGCACAGGGTACCCAGAAGAGCTGAATTAAACTGTCCTGCTCCCTTTTCCAACATGTTCTTTGTTTCAGAGTATTTTAAATAGCTAACTTGTTTTTGTTGCATGTTTGCCGAGTTTCCTGTAGTTTCACATCATGTTTAAATTCAGGCCTTACAGCAAGCACAGACATTTTGCTGTTTTATAGCATTCATACATCTCTTCAGCTGTTTGGGATGATGCTATCTTGTATGACCTTACTGCACCACCATCCTAAGAGCAGTTACAGGAATTTTCACTTAGTGAAGAAGTGCAGACTGTATTTTTCCTGCTGCAGGATCCACATCCAGGTGAAGCTGTGGCTACCCCTGGATCCCTGGAGGTGTTCCAGGCCAGGTTGGACAGAGTTTGGAGCAACCTGGGATAGTGGCAGGGGATGGACAGGATGAGCTTTAAGCTCCCTTCCACCCCAAACCACACAGATTCCATAATTCAATGACTTCCCACTCCTTGGTCCCTCATCCCACTGATCTAAGAGCAGCACCCAAATTTGGGATAGGAGCTCCTAGAGCAGGCACAGCAGGCTGTGTGCTCAGCAATCCCCAGCCAGCCAAACCCCCACACCCAGCTAAAGGACATCCATGGAGCAGGGCCCACACGTGCCCTTGACTTCACAAACACAGCTGCAACACTCACAAGCAAAGGTGCATCTGCATCCCTGCAGAGTCATGCAGTTTAAAAATAAAAAGCTGGAAAATTACTTTCTAATTTGAAATAATTTCCATTAGAAGAACGATTTTTAAGATGCTTTTTTGGCAAAAAATGTTCTGAGGGAGAAGGATCTCAAGGCAGTGAAGCAGTGGCAAGCACTGGGAACCAGGGGATGATGAAGTGCCAGCCCATCTTTCAAGCAAGAATCCTTGTCTGCAAGCACAAAAGAACAAACATTTTCTTTTCACTTTGCTCATTTAGCTCAGCTCAATGAGTGCAGCTTTCAAAGTTGAGGAATCAGCTGGGAATTCAAAAAGCAGGAAAAAAACCAGTTTCTCCCTTTTAAATGAGGAATAAAAATCAGGTAGGTTGATGAGCTCTGCCAGCTCTTATGAAGGACAAGGTAACCAAAAATTAGGTGAAATTTAGCTTAGCAAGACTCAGTGTATTTAATAAATGTATTTTAGAAGAAAAGCTGTATTTTGACAGGAGTGTAACACAGCCTTAACATCAAGTAAAAACTGCACTTTCAATTGAATTAGTTTCCATCCAAATGGAGCTTGACATGACTTTAAATAGGAATCAGCTGGGAAACAGGCAGGATTAACCACGTTCTAATTCAGCACATAGGAAGCAATGTAATTGCTCAGGTTACATCCTGACACCTGCTACAAACCCCTGAAGTTCTCAGCAGAGGCCTGAGAAACACAAGTGGAAAAAACAAAAGTAAAGGATCAATTATGCAAAGCAAAGTTTCCTTCCTGCTCTTTAAAGCACTTTGATTCACATTGATCCACGTGCTGCAGCTCTAACTTTGTGCAATTCCCCCACCCAGGCCCAGGAAACATCCATGGGATGCATTTATTGCAGGAAAAGAACTTCTGGGATGGATTTCATGGATCTTATCTACCTGGGAGACAGTCCTACTTGTGCCCTGAGCAGCTAAAAGGAAGGGGAGCAAAGAAATGTTCCTGGGGCAATCAGAGGAATTTGGGTCTGGAGTATATTTGAGCAAACAAATGCATCATTCCTTTAGGAAGAAACACATAAATTAAAACCAAACCACTTTTTCTGACATTTTGTAAAAATATCAGCTAGAAGGAGTTGTTGGGCATGAGTTTTGTATCACATGGAATAGAAAGAAAACATTTAAAGAGGTGTAATAAGTTGTTTGGAAATTATTAAACTGCTGTGAGCAAGCAGAATTGGTCACTCCCATGCCAGGAAGCTGCAAAAGCAATGTCAAAAAATTTAGGAGGCAATTTATTTGCTGTCAGGAAGTAAAGAAGGTTTTGGTCTAAATGAGGAATAAGGCAATTGATGAAATTTCATATCAGATCTGTTTGGGACACCAAGAGGAGACACTGACACTATCACAAGGCCAGAGATTTCCAACAGCCACACTGGCAATCACAAAGAGGATGAAAAACTTCATTTTTTTGGCCAAAGGAGCTGTTTAAAGAGTTTTATTTTCAAACAAAGGACTGGTAATGTGCAACCTTTCCATGAACATCTGACTAAATATGAAGTAGCCTTGAAGAGAAGGAGCTGGGGGTGCTGCTGGGTGAGAGGCTGGACATGCCCCATCCACGTGCACCCACATCCCAAACTTCCCCCATGTCCTGGGGGCAGCAGGGAAGGGGGGATTCTGCCCTGTCCAGGTGAGACCCCACCTGCAGAGCTGCCTCCAGCCCTGGGATCCAACAGCAGGAGGATTTGGAGCTGCTGGAGAGAGTCCAGAGGAGGCCACAGAGATGTTCCAAGGCTGGGAGAGATGGGGGTGTCCACCTGGAGAAGGATCCAGGGAGAGCTCAGAGCATCTTTCTTGCCTAAAGGGGCTCCAGGAGAGCTGGAGAAGGATTTGTGACAAGGGATGGAGGGACAGGACACAGGGAATGGCTTCCCACTGCCAGAGGGCAGGGTTAGATGGGAGATTGGGAAGGAATTCTTGGCTATGAGGGTGGGGAGGCCCTGGCAGAGGTGAAGCTGTGGCTGCCCCTGGATCTCTGGAAGTGTCCAAGGTCAGGCTGGACAGAGCAATCTGGGACAGCAGAAGGTGTCCCTGCCCATGGTAGAGGATAGAGTGGAACAGAATGAGCTTTAAGGTCCTTTCCCCCATGGTAGAGGGTAGAGTGGAACAGAATGAGCTTTAAGGTCCCTTCCCACCCATTCTCTGCTTCCACAACTTTGTACAACCTCCCCAACTGCAGCTCTGCCTCCCAAAAGCCACTTCTGCTGGGACACAGAGCAGGGATGGGGTTTGAAAACATCCCATGGTATCCCAGGACTGAAATGGTCTGGGAGAACTGGAGCTCTGTGTTTGCTGGGCAAAGCATTTGCAGGGATGTTCTCCAATGGCCTTGTCCACACAAATTGGAAGGATTAAACATCTCTGGAAGTGTTCAAGGCTGGACAGAGCAATCTGGGACAGCAGAAGGTGTCCCTGCTCATGGTAGGCAGTAGAGTGGAACAGAATGAGCTTTAAGGTCCTTTCCCCCATGGTAGAGGGTACAGTGGAACAGAATGAGCTTTAAGGTCCCTTCCCACCCATTCTCTGGCTCCACAACTTCCACAACTGCAGCTCTGCCTTCCAAAAGCCACTTCTGCTGGGACACAGAGCAGGGATGGGGCTTGAACACATCCCATGGTATCCCAGAACTGAAATGGGAGAACTGGAGCTCTGTGTTTGCTGGGCAAAGCATTTGCAGGATGTTCTCAGGGATGTTCTCCAATGGCCTTGTCCATACAAATTAGAAGGATTAAACATCTCTGGAAGTGTCCAAGGACAGAGCAATCTGGGACAGCAGAGGGTGTCCCTGCTCATGGCAGGGGGCAGAGTGGAACAGAATGAGCTTTAAGGTCCCTTCCCACACATTCTCTGCTTCCACAACTTTGTACAACCTCCCCAACTGCAGCTCTGCCTTCCAAAAGCCACTTCTGCTGGGACACAGAGCAGGGGATGGGGTTTGAACATATCCCATGGTATCCCAGGACTGAAATGGTAAAACTGGAGCTCTGTGTTTGCTGGGCAAAGCATTCTCAGGGATGTTCTCCAATGGCCTTGTCCACACAAATTGCAAGGATTAAACCAGACCTCAGAGCAATTTAAATAAATCTGCACAGGCTGAGTGTGACTGTGAGTGCCTGACAAAGCTTCACCTGGAATTGGTTCCCCATCAGCTTCAATTTGTGTCTCCACAGGCAGGAGCCCTGCTGAGCACGGGAGGCAACACCCACAAATTGACCTCTAAACAGAAGGAAAAGGGATTTACACCTGGTTGTAACTTCACCCAGTGTAAGGTGTGTGTGTATAGATAAATAAACATAAATTTCATGTGCATATAAATGCCTTTGGGTGTATATAAAATATACCCAAATACAGCAAAAGAAGCCACCCATTTGTGCTCCAAATCCATAAGTTTCTCCCAGCCATTCCGTAAAGCTCACAACCAAACCCAGAGCTACTTTATGTTTTTTAAAGTCTGCAAGTAAACCTGAAAATAAATAAATAATAAAAGGTCATAATTCATCATCCTGACATCAACTCAGCAGACTGGGACTCCAGTATATCAGAGTGATGGATATAGACTTGTTTTAAGGATGGTTTAGTCTGCATTATGCCAGAACATTTATTGTTGCCTTTAAGACTGTTTCCTTTCCAAGATGTTTCAAATAAAAGCAACAGTTTTCTTCTCCCTTAACTGCCTGTCTGAGAATCCACCACTCAGCAAAAAACAATTTTCCCCCCAAAAAATCACAACTAGGGAAGCAACAGGACAGAGAGTGCTAGAAAACACAATTTCTTGGTTTCCCTTATTTTCTCTTGCTTGCCAGGTTGATCTAATAACCACTCTGTGATGGATATCAGGATTTAACCCTCTCCAAGGCAAAAATCCTTCCTAATAAATGTCAAACCACCAGGAAATCTCTCCCTCCATCACTTAGCACTGCTGATGTTTCACTGATGCTGGAGCACCACTTTCCTTTTCCCACTGTCCCACAAAGGAGCACAACCAGTCCTCCCAGCCCATCCAGTCCAGCTGCTCCCTGTGACCCACATCTGCCCTCCTGCCCTTCTTTTCATGGTTTGAGATTAAAAAAAGCTGTTTGATCTCTCTAAACATAAACTCTGATCTTGTATCAGATGCTGTTCAATAAATGAAGACACACTTCCAGCTCTAAGTCATACATATATTTATATACATATTTCCACCATCAAGGCACACTGGAAATTATTAATTCTCATTTCAACCTCTGATGGTGGTAAAAACACATCAACTCCACAGGCACAAAGAGGTCTGACAACAACCTCAGACTTTTTTCTCTTTGCCATGGGCCAAGATCACATTTCTTAACCCTAAAAAAAAAAACCCCAACCTTTTGCAAACACCTTCAATACTACAAGACACAGCAGAGTCATAAAACCACTCACCTTTTTCACCAGAACATTTTCTTAATTACAAATATTGATAAAAACCTGCATGGCTGCTGCTTCTCAGACAATCCCAGCCCCACTGCCAGTGCTGGAGAACAGGAGAGACAGAACATTTACATTTGCTGCAATTATTTCAGAGACTTTTCTTCCAACACCTCACAGCCCACCAGGAGACAGCAAGTCAGTACCACCAGGATGGAAATTTGCTGTTTGATCCAGACCTGCTCAGGTTTGATTTCTGTTGGAAATGGTGCTTTGTGAGCACAACCAGTGATCAATTTGGGAAAAGAGGAGAAAATGTAAAGGAATAAATCATGGTTAATTTATGATAAATAATTAATAATAAATCAATGATCATTTTTACCTGCATCCCCTGCCCCCAGTGTAGTTTTATAACTCTTTTTTGAGGCTGCTCAGGGAAATTCAGGAGGGAGAGGAGCTGAAAAGCCCCAATAAAGAGAGAAGTGGCTGCCAGTCCTGGCAATGCATTTTTGGGGGGTGATGTGTTCTAGGAACTGTCCCCATCTTCCAGGCTGCTCTTATCACTTCCTTCCCTGCAGCAGAACTGAATCAAATCTTTTTGAATTAAAAGGGTGCAGGAAGCTCTTCACAGATGGGGGGTATTTGCCCTTCAAATGAAAAAAAGACAAAAAAACCCAAAAACAACCCACATTACAGCAACCCTAGGTCTGCCTGCACCCCTCACTGTTGTACATCCTTCATTATCTTTATAAACAGGGCTGGGTTTGTGTCCCAGGCTGGCATTTACACTGATTTCTCCTTCTCTCAGCTCATGCCCAGCACCTCCCTGCCCTGGGTTTGTCAACACAAACCTGTATGAACAGGAATAGATGCACCAATATGAGGCCATAATTCCACTGGGGGAAAAGCATGAAAGGAACCCCAGGGAATGGAATTGTTTGTACATATTCACACAAATCACCTCAGCCCTTGTCCTGACACTAATACAAGAACACAAGTCTTATGGAGCTTGAAATCTCCCCCCTGGAGAAACAACTTTGCAAAAGCAAAGTGGTAAGAAAAGGGTAGAAAAGGCTGTTTGGAGCTTTGCTTGCTGTTTAAAACCAGGCTGATTCATCTTTAAGATCCAGCAGCTTTTCAGATTTTTGCCTTCCCTCCCTCCTTTACTCTAGAGCCTTTTTTATCAGTGCTTTAAAGTAACAGCACACCAAGGGCTCAGCTCTAGCCAGGGCTGTGCACACAAAGCAAATGCAAAGGCAGTGCTCATGTGAGAGCTCAGAGAGCACCAGGCAGCTGCAAACATGGGACAAAAGTGGGATACAAGGGACACAAACCAAAAAATGAACTATAAAGTGTGAATTTCTACTCAATCTCTGCTGAGATGTTTGAGTACAGCAAGCACAGCCCTCCAGAAACCATGGCAAGGCAACAGGACAGAGCCTCAAGCTGTGGAGGGCCAGGTTGGACACCAGGAGGAATTTGCTCATGGAAAAAAAGGTGTTTGGGCATTGGAAGGGGCTGCCCAGGGAGGTTTGGAGTCCCCATCCCTGGAGGTGTCCTGGATGTGGCACTCAGAGCTCTGGGCTGGTGACAAGGGATCAGTCACAGCTTGGACTTGATCTCTTTGGTCTTTTCCAGCCTGAATGATCCCATGTTTTCAGGTTTTCCAGTTGTCTTCTCCTACTGGAACCATCAGGGTTTATGTCCAAACTTTCACTTTGAAAATAAGATCACATTGGTGCTGGTAAAATTAGAGGTTTACAACCAACATATTGTCAAAGATAACATATAAATAACACCCCTCACTGTAAAATTTGATAAGAGATGTAAATGTTTACAGCTTGCTTTCATATGCAGCAAGGTGGGAAAGGAGGGCAAGAAGAAGATGCTCAGAGAAGAAATATGAATGAACATTTATAGGGAGCCTGGCACCTGGGGTGTGGCACAAAAGCCAGGCCACCTCCCTCCTGAAAACCTCTTGTAGCCCAAAGCCCTGACTGTGAGGTGATCCACCCCAAAAGGTTAAATATCTACAAATATTCCCAGGTCTGGGCTTTAAGAAGTGAAAGGTCCCAGAAGTCCTTCAGCACATCAGCGGGAAACCTGGGTTATGTGGAACACCAAAAAAAAAGCTGTAACAAAACCTCAGAATGAAAATTTCAACCAGGAAACAAAGCAAAGGCAGCACCTCACTTTTCCAGAGTTCCTTGGGAAATCAGGAATGAAGGGAGAGAATCAGACCACCCTCAGTCCCTGGCATGTAACTGCACCATGTTTGCCTTTGCTGGAACAAAAAACCCTGCCTGAGCTGTATGGATGCAATGCATATGTTGCACAGAACCAAGTTTACATAATAAAGAGAATATATATTTGCTTTGATCTCGAGCTGCCCCATAAATTTTTAATAACAGCTGTAAAACAGAAATCTTTGGCTGGAAATCTTCAACAGCAATGAAATTTAAGCTCCCTACCCATTACAGGTTAAGAAAACTCATTTCCAATCCATTCCTTGTAGAACTGTTACCAACTTCTTGCAAGGAGAAATGCAAATGTCACTCCCAGGCATTTATTTGTAGATTATTCTCTTCTCTGGCTCTCTCCAAAACAGAGGGAGAAGGGACTATTCAGTCTGGTTTGTCATCTTTGCTCCTATTAGCAGAGGCATTGCTAAATTCAGATATCACAATCCTCTCATTTTATATTTCACTGCAAGGATGCCTCAATCTGGTTTGGTTTTTTGTTTTTTTCTCCACAGAGAAACTGTTAAACCAAAAGTACTAAAAAAAAAATAACTTCTCCACGATGCACCACAAATAGATTACAGTTTCTAGTTCAAGTGCAAAGGGACAAAGAAACCAAAATCTTTTTATATGCAGACATTAAAGTAAAAGCAGGAAACAGACTTAACAACTGGCAAAAAAAGGAATTTAACCCTTGTGCTTTCAGTGATGCATCTCACTGAATTTCCTTTGCTTTCACTAAAGAACCACCACTGTTTTACAGCAGGTTAACACATCCCCCATAAAAAAATAACTTTTATGGTAAATTAGGAGGCTCCAAAAAGCACAACTATCAAATATATTATCTAGGGGAAAAAAAATTACAATAAAATAAATATGAAATTCCCTGTTCAAGTTTTACATCTATCACTGTGTGCAAGGGAAGTGTCACACAGAGGCAGTTTTTAGGAGGAAAGATTTTAGAAAACAGTATTTAAAGCCAGTATTTGGGGCAGAAAGAGGACAGATGATTACAGTGCTGTGTGATAGGATGAGAAAGAGTGAGCTAATGGGATAGAAAGCTGCATACACTGGAGACAGCTTCACCAGTTAAGAGAAATGACAGGCAAACAGCAATCACACCCCACCAAAAAGGCACTGACAGGTCAGAAAAAACCCTTCATTTTCTAAATGACAGCAGAACTTGGTCCCTGTGTATGAAGAGTACACAGAGCTGGAGTTAAACAGTAACTGAGATGTTTGGAGAGTGCCCAAAATGGAGAGAAAATATTCCCTGCCCTCATTACCCAGGGTTTGTGCCACCCTGGACACAGGCAGGTGTGTTTTTCTGGGTGCAGATCCATCAGAAAGCCAAGCTGTGTCCTGCCCTGCCAGGGGTGAGAATCTGCAGGGTCCTGCTGGTTCAGAACATTCCCCAGATCACTGACAGCAAGATTATTCCTTATCCCAGTCAGGTCATGAAGGGAACCAAGTAGAAGAGGTATTGAACAGCTCTGTGAACCCTGGTGAGGATGGGAATGGGAAAAACTCACCATCCAGGTCACAAAATTTAAATATTGTATTTGTTCCTGCTTGAAGTGGCACAGGACTGAACAGGGATTGGAAGAAAAAGACAATAAAAAGAATGAAACAAGTCAAATTGAAAAAAAAAAATAAAAAAGTGAGTTAAATTAGAAATTAAAGCTATTTGATCAGGAGGAACTGAACTAACAGCACCTCCCTTGACAAGGGCTGCCTGGCCTCCAGGAATGGGGCATTCAGCAGGGGGAAAGAAAACCCTGCAGTGGACACAGCCTGGGATCAAACACATCCCTCTGGGCAGAAAAGGGGGATACAGAGAATATCCAGACACAAAATGCAGCACACAATGAGGATGGCTGCAGGGATGTGCTGCAGAGGGGTCAAAATACTTCCCTTGTCCTTCCAGGCTCCCCTCAGCACCCACCACTGCATTACCCAGCCTTGTGCCAGAAAAAAAGGCAAAAACTTCTGATCTGACCACATTTCTTACACTTCATTTTAACTGAACTCAGTTCCTAGGCTGAGTTCTGCAATTTTAACATGAATATTACTTTATAGTTGCTCAAAATGCAGGGTTACAAACCTGAGTTACAAACCTGCAGCTCCAGGCAACACCCTCAGGACAAAACTCCCTTGTTTTTGTATCACTGCTGCCCTGCAGAAAAAGAGCAGCAAAGCAGGAGCCTCACTCAACCCCCAGTTTTAAATTTCAAATTTCAAAGTCTACCATGTAAAATGCCAATTAAACAATTGCATTCTAAGTGCCCCCTGTGCCAGCCACAGTGTTCATTCCAATAAGAATGTCTGTAAAAACTACAGTAAAACACTTTAAAAGCTCCTCTTTTCAAAAATAAGTTGAGAGAGAGAAGAGGGGACAGGATGAAAAGCACAAAGATGCATCTCCATGAAAATGATCAGTTTAATTTCCTCTTTTGCACAAACCACAGAACTGCAGAGAGTTGGACAGCACCTCTTGGGCTTGCCCAGTCTAACCCCTGCCTTCAGGGCAATTTCCCAGTGCTACCTGCACCAAAAATAACTGTGCAGGGACATGATGATCCAGCTGGATTTAGGCTGGTGCTGGGGGAATGGCTGGACTACAAAAATACATCTTCCTACAAAGGCCTCAGAGCCCTGGGCTGGGCATGGCCCAGCAGGGTGGATTCTCAACCCTGAGGGAATGTTGCTAAATCACTTTTCCACGGTGGCTGACCAAAAAGTTAAATCCAAAACTTGGGTTTAAGTTTAGAACTGGGAAGTGTGACTGCAAATGGAGTGAGTACAAAAGAAAGACAATCAACAACAGTAGGAAAACAGGTAAGAGAAACTGGAGGTGCAGCATCAAAACCCATCATGTGCAATTTTCCTGCCACCAGTCACTGTCCAGGACTCTCCTCAGCAGCTGAGAGAGCACAAAACTTGCATTCAGCACATCCAGATTAATGCAGGAAAGGTTTAGGAGGTCTGCCCAAATAATGTCTCCACACAATTATAGCTCAGAAGTCATAACCCCTCCCTTTAATATTAAAGAAAAAAAGAAATCACATTTGCAGCCAGAATGTTCTGATGCTAACACTGCAATGGCAGCATGGCCCTGAGCCTGCAGCCTGCTCAGAAATCATTCTCATCAGGAGAAAAGTGAAGGATCATCCTCCTCACCCAGTGATTTGCAGGACATTTAGCACACCCTGCTCACTGCAAGGCCAGAGCTGGGGAGTTTTTCAGGGAGGGGGCAAGGGGAGTTTAAGTGTTTTAACCCCATCCCTGTGCAGGTTTTATTTGGAGGAGATGGGGAGGAAAAAGCAAAGCTTGGAAGCAGCACCCAGGATGGCACCAGAGGGAAATTTCTGCCAGGAGGGGTGGGGGGAAGGCTGCTCACAGTAAATTGTTTTGTCAAATAACTGGAAGAAGGGAAACATCTCCTCTGGAAGGCTGACAGTAAATGTCTGTCAGAAGCAAAAAAAAACAATGGAGAATTAATTATTCTTAAATATGAAAGGAGCTAGAACTCAGTGATCTGCTAATTAAAAACAAAATATCCACAATATAGTTCCAGTTCAGTTCTTGTGAGAGCCAACAGAGAGCAACCCCACTGCCTCTAACGTCAGTTTTAAGGACTCATCCCTCTAAAATCTCTGAATTTAATGGAAATGGCAGATAGTTAGCCCTCATCTACTCCATATTCAAACATCTGAGCTCACACAAAATACACCAGAGAGCCTTCACCAACTCGTTGTGTTTCAGCAGTTCTGGAAATCACTGAAAAATAACTGGCAAACCAACTAAACTTCATTAGTGTAAAGCTGCTCCTTGAAGGCAGCTCAATGCAGGGAAGTTTGATTTTTGTGTCCTGCAGTGGGTAAGAAGCAGAAAGCAGCTCTGATGTGTGAGAAGCAGCACAGCCAAGCTCTGTGACAGGGAGAAGGAAAGATAAATTGTGACTTTCTGTGAAGATGACAACACTTAAAAATTAAATGTCCTTGCCTTAATTCCTGCTCCCACGTAGCCAGTGGGTTGTGTGAGGGACAGAAGGAAACTCAGGTTTTGAAAAGGAGGGAGGGAGTAGAGAGGTTTTCCAG
>JBBMKD010000145.1:110792899-110805280 GCA_037834095.1 Argya squamiceps
AAATCCCAAATCATTTGGGCTGGAAAAGATCTCTGAGTCCCAAGCTGTGACTGATCCCCACCTTGTCACCAGCCCAGAGCACTGAGTGTCACATCCACTTTTATTTTCCACTAAATTTAAAAAAAACCCAAAAAACTGGAGTTTCATCCTCCAGCCAGGAATGGGCCTGAAGAGCAGCACTCCTGCATTCCAGTTTCCACCCTGGGTTATTAGCCAGACTGTTTATAAAACAATTTTAAAATGCCAGCTTTTTATGTATTACAGTTTTATTCCTCTTGAATGATACATCATAGGTGCAGGCTGCATAAAAGGGTTCCAGAAACACGGTTTGCATCTTAAAATGCTTTAGTGAAAAACAAATGAATTCTCTTTTATTAAATGAATTGAACCTTGCTGTGTCCTCCACGGAAAGATTTCAGTATTAGTGAATCTCCTCCCTCATTGTTCTTTTTTTTTCTCCACCTTATGTTAGGGGAGGAAAACAAGTATTTCTGCATTTACAGCTCCCAAATGGTTTCTTCAGGTTTGAATTAAATGGGGTGGGATGTGAACTATGTGACTACACAGAAATAAAGGAAATATTCTCTGTGCACATGCAGAAGAGGCGGCTTCTGTCTAAAAGCAGATTTACTGTTTCATCAGATTTTTGGTTCCATGTGCTCAGCCAGGAGTGACAACCACCACTCCACTGGTTTGATCTGAGATATTGGCAGTAGAAATACAATGCTGAGGTTCTGCTGGAGCCCATGACAAGAAAAAGAGGCATTACAGCAAAAGGTTTAGGCTTTAGAGAAAGGCATTTTTATGTTTTAAGCTATTTAAATAGAAAACTTTTTTTTTTTAAATAAAAACCCAGATTTTGAGTTCAGGTTATAAACTCGAGTTTAGGTGTCATTACAAAGAGATGCTTCATTGCTGGTTTTATTAGCCAACAATCAGCTTTTATTCTTATCAAAGCTACAGATGCATCCAGTTGCCATTAAACAGATCTGTTTCCCACAAACTGGACACAGCCTCCAGGCTCCAGATAAGGAGGGAATCTGCCTTCCAGCATCCAGAGCACAGGAATTTTAACACCTTCCTGGAGCAGCATTGAAATTGATCATTAGTGTCAACAAATGCAATCCAAATGGATTGTCCCAAACCTCTTTGGAAGCAGAGACTCTTTTTCTGCTTGTTCAGTGTTTAACACCCAGCTCCAGCACTGCTGCCACTTTAATCTTCATTTTTAAACTATTTTATGAGTAATTTATACACCAAGGTAACCCACCTAAACAATCAAATATAAAGACCCAAAAAAAGAGATCAGGATCTCAGTTTTCTGGTTTTACAGTCCTCAGGGGAAAGAAGATAATACCTGAACAAGCCCCTTGCTGCAAGGCCAAGGTTTTAGAGAGGAAGGGGAGGTTGGGAGGGATGGATCTTTTCCACAGCACTGCAATGCCACAGGAAAGCAGCAGGTTTAATGTAATCAAGCTCCACGTTGCAGCCATATGGAAACAATTTCAGTCAATAAACAACTCCTGCAAAGAAGGCAGCAGAGGAACAGGAAAATCAGACTGACTGAACCAGGAGAGCTGCTGCCTCAGCTCAGAGGCTGCCCATGACATGAAATGACACCAAAATTCCATAGGTTTGGGTGCCCATGGTTTGGCTTTTACTTCCACACCTCAGAGTGCAGGAGTACAAATGGCTCAGCTCCTTCCACAGTGTTTCCAATATTCTGGGCCTCAGTGCTTCTTCCCCTTTCTTCTCTCTTCCCAATCTTTCCTCAAAGCCTGTCACTGTGGCCAGCTGCCCAACAGACAGCCCAAAATTTAAATATTTAAATATTTATATTAACCCAACCTTCCTGCTAATTATCTGCCTGGTTTCAAAATAGGGATTTTCTCAAGGAGCAAATCCTTGAAAACACCCAACTTGGAAAAAAAAAAACCCAAACTAAAACACCTTTTTTTTTCACTTCTTCCTGTCAGTGGTATTTAAATGAGGTTTGGTTTCAAGATTCCATATTATCCTAAAAACCAGTGGCAAAAATATAGTTTTTCCTGCAGGAGACAACATTCCTGTGCACTGCTGATTACAGCTGCAGCACCGAGGGAGTAAAAGCTAAATCAGTTTGGGACAGGAAAAGGGAAATTCAAGGGAACAGCCAGCGAGCAAAGGCAGCTGCATTTTTAACAAAAAAAGCAAGAAGGCACAAGTGCTATGAATAAATCAGAATTTCCTTGAGTGTGACAGAGGAGTGACACCAGTATTTATGAGAATAATGCCCATGAGCTGAAGGGTGATTCAGGAGTGTCTTCAGAAGGAGCTGCTGGTAAAGGTGGGGAAGTTCATCACCTCCACAATGCCAGGGGATCTGGCAGCAGATGCAACACCACCATCCCAAAAACTCTGCCATTTTACACTTGAGGACATCCAGAAAAAAAAGGCTTGGATGTTTCTCTGAACAGCCAAATGCAAGACTCAATGTATCTTAAAAAACACACACAGTGCCAGTAATAAAATTTAAACCCCAGCAGCTTTTTAGTGGAAGAAAAAAAAAAAACAGTGAGAGCACTGGGAACAGTTTTCTGTAGACTGTGAGTTAGAACCACCTTCTAATTCATTATAAATAAAATAAAATATATTCTATAATAAAAGATGACACCCAGCAAATCCATCAGCAGGAAAACATTTAAATCAGCCTAAAACCCAAGCACCAAAGAGCTGCTTCACCCCAGGCCAGGTGGATGTTCCTGTTTCACCAATGCTCAGCAGGGGATGGAGTGGATCTGCAAAGCTCTAAGGTGTGTAGAGAACAGGAGAAGAAAAATCTGTGTTTTCCCAGTAAAAAAATACAAGAACAAGGACACCAGTAGTGCAAATCAGCATATTTTAATGGCAAATGTCTTGATAAAGGGCTAACTTTGTTCTTGGGAGGTGACAAATGTAGTGAAGCAGAGTCAAGAGTGTTCTCTGGTGCTGGTGGAAACCCACAACAAAAGATGACACCCAGCAAATCCATCAGCAGGGATTTAAATCCAGCAATTTTAGGTTGATTTAAATCAGCCTAAAACCCAAGCACCAAAGAGCTGCTTCACCCCAGGCCAAGGGGATGTTCCTGTTTCACCAATGCTCAGCAGGGGATGGAGTGAATCTGCAAAGCTCTAAGCTGGGTAGAGAACAGGAGAAGAAAAATCTGTAAAAAATTACAAGAGCAAGTAATTTCCCAGTAAAAAAATACGAGAACAAGGATGCCAGTTAGCACATTTTAATGGCAAATGTCTTGATAAAGGGCTAACTTTGTTCTTGGGAGGTGACAAATGTAGTGAAGCAGAGTCAAGAGTGTTCTCTGGTGCTGGTGGAAACCCACAACAAAAGATGACACCCAGCAAATCCATCAGCAGGGATTTAAATCCAGCAATTTTAGGTTGATTTAAATCAGCCTAAAACCCAAGCACCAAAGAGCTGCTTCACCCCAGGCCAAGGGGATGTTCCTGTTTCACCAATGCTCAGCAGGGGATGGAGTGAATCTGCAAAGCTCTAAGCTGGGTATCCATCCAGGCAAAGAACAGGAGAAGAAAAATCTGTGTTTTCCCAGTAAAGAATTACAAGAACAAGGATGCCAGTCAGCACATTTTAATGGCAAATGTCTTGATGAAGGGTTAACTTTGCTCTTTGGAGATGACAAATGTAGTGAAGCAGAGTCAAGAGTGTTCTCTGGTGCTGGTGGAAACCCCATATCTGAGAGCTGTCAGTCAGCCAGTTCTTAATCTACTTCCTGGGATTGCATCATGCTAATTTCTTTTTTTTTTTTGTCACTAAATTTAAGGTCTGATGCAGCTCAACATTTTTATCACTGCAGATAAAAATCTGTGAGTGACACCAGGACTTGTAGCACAAGGGGCCATGATTAGGAGGAAAAGGACAGCAGGAGAAAGGAGGCTGAAAACCTGCCTTAAGTCAGCTCAGGAAAGCCAAACCCAGCAGAACACAAAGGCTAATTTATAATCTAAAAAATGCAGACTGAAACTACTAAAAGGCAGACTTTATTTGAGTGAAGAATGTCAGTGAGGCTCAGGAACAGGATTTCCCTGTGCAAAAGGGGCTCCTGGGAATCTTTTCAATGGCTGTGCAGCCAAAAAGGGCTAAAGGCACCTCAGAATTTGGTGTGGATCAGGCACAGGCTGGAACAGGCACCTTTTTTGGTCCCCACAATGGTAAAAATAAACTGAGACCATGAAGAATCACCAGATGATCTGAGTGCTGGAGAAAATGCCTCAGAGTGAGACTTAAAAGCTCAACTCTGTTTCCTTATCTATCAAGTAACTTGATTACAGAGTGTAAGTACCTTCATGGCAAGAGAAGTCCTGGACACTAAAGGGCTCTAATCTTGTCAGGAAAATCCTAACAAGAACCAGGGGCACAACTTGGACTAATTCAAATTAGAAATCAGCCACTTATAACTACCAAGAGAAGTGATGAGCCTGAAATTACCAGTGATGGACACTCAGGGCTGGAAAGCTTTCAAATTGTTTTCAGCCAAACATCATTTACTGGTCTCAGTTTGAGAGTAAATGATGAAAATTTAAAGGCCTGTGATACAAAGCATATAAACCATATCATGGAAGGCAATTTAATTATCTGTTCTCGCCTTAAATTTTATGCATCTCCAATATGTTAACATCACTCAACTTGTGTGCACCAGGAAATTAAAGAGGGAGGAATAAAGTTTCAAGTTCAGCAAGTTCCCTCTTTTTCAGACTTATCACTGAACAGCACAGCTCCACCAAACAGATGGAGCTCCCAGGAAATGCAAACAGAGAATGGCCAGCTATGATGTCTGCAAACCACAATTAATGCAATTTAGTTGGGTAAACTCTGATCAGCTACTCACCCCTCCCCACCTGGGCTATAAAAATCAGTAGTAGCTTAAATAACCAGTTCTCATTCTGGGTAACCACACCAGGGTTATACTCCCAAAAGCAGCAGAACCCATTAACAGCTAGCCAAGAATCAACAATATTTCTTAAACATAAAAACATTTCAACAGCAATTATTTCTATATTCCAAGCTGGAACACGGGCAAGTCAAAAAGTTTGCCCTGGGTCATCAAATAAAACTGATGGTACAGCCTAGAAAGGGAATTTCATTGCCAGGAAGAACTTCCCAACACTCCCAGCAGCACTTCCATGTCAGAGCTGCTGCTCAGTTAAATCACAAGATTTTATGGTGAAAGCTGACATTGTAATCAGAGACACAGAAAAGCATTTCAACAGCTCTGAAATTATTATTTCTATATTCCAAACAGGTAAGTCAAAAGGTTTGCCCTGGGTCATCAAATAAAACTGATGGTAGAGGTGAGAAAGGGAATTTCATTGCCAGGAAGAACTTCCCAAAACTCCAGCACCACTTCCATGTCAGAGCTCAGTTAAATCACAAGGAGATTTTCTGCTGAAAGCTGACACAGAAAAGTATTTCAACAGCCCTGAAAGGATTATTTCTATATTCCAAACAGGTAAGTCAAAAGGTTTGCCTTGGGTCATCAAATAAAATTAAATTATCAATTAAATAAAACTTATGGTGGAGCTTAGAAAGGGAATTTCATTGCCAGGAAGAACTTCCCAACATTCCAGCAGCACTTCCATGTCAGAGCTGCTGCTCAGTGAAGTCACAAGGAGATTTTCTGCTGAAAGCTGACATTGTAATCAGAGAATCTGATCATGGCAGACAAACTGCCCAAAGTAAAGGTCAGAATAAACATCCCAGCAGGAACAGTGCCTGTATTTGATGAAGTAACTAACTGCCTTCTGCTGCCATCAGTGTTACAGGGCCACAGCAAGAACAAAAAAGCAGATTCAGGGCTCAGAAGGAACAGGCAGCTCGAAATGCAGGAAATGACTATATGCTGCACTTCCCAATTGATAGGGCAAGGGCTTATCACAAGAACAAAACTGGCTGTTCACAAGGCCACTCAAAGAGTAGCCTACACTGTTGTTTCACTGGTAGTTATCCTGCTGCTGAACTTCAAAATTCTATAGAACTGAAAAGAAAAAAAAGCTTCCTAAATATTAAGGTCAGAAGTGGGGAGAGGACTGATACTAGGAACTCAGGACAAGCAAGATTCAACTGGAGGCAGAGCCAAACAGAATTAATAGAATTTTTATGCCTGGCTTGTAAATCCCTTCCTTTAACAAAACATTAAAATCTCATCTGCCACCACGGCAGTGAATGGGATTCATGTAAATTTAATAAAGCTTCAAAATACAACCTGTACATACAGAGAACAAATAAAAACTCCACCTCTATGCATGAGGCAGGTGTCAAAATTTCTTCCCTCAGGCTGGAGGAAACACCTCACCCATTGGGAAATGGAGAGTGGAAGCACTCCCTGCCAGCATCCCATGGACACACACACACACAAAGTGGGATCTTTGTCAAGCTGTATCACAGAAGTGATTTAGGTGTACTCATGTACAACCTGCTGCAAGGGCTCTCCTTGGTGATGAGTTTCAGGCTGGTAATTGCACTGAAACCAAGAGGAGATGATGAAGTGAACTGTTCAGAGTGGGATTCTGCAGGAAAGAAGTGAAGTGACCTTCCCCAGCTCCTGGTTGGCTGCACAGGAAGATAAAGCAGAGCTCACTCTGTCAGGAGCTCTGTGGCACTTCCCTGTTTTAAGAGCAGACTTGAACTTCAGACTCTGCCTGTGGCTTTGATTTAGAACTGGGAAAAGGGAAAACTCCACACAGACAGGGAGGATAACCAGTTATAGATTATTGCTTTTAATTCTTAATAAAGAACATTGAAACAGCAATTGTTCAACCTGCTGGTGTCTGCATTGACATGGGGGTGAAGTAAAACAAGTGACCAAAACATCTGTGCATTCCTGAGACAGATCAGAAGCCCAACACCAAAAAAATGCTATTAAATGAAGGAGAAGAAAAGCAGCACAAGAAAGAGGGGAAACCCTCACAGCCTTGGGAGAAAGTTTGCTTTTGACCTGATGGGAGCTGGAATATAATGGATTTTAAAGGAGGAAAAATAACTGAATAAGTAATGATGAGAATTGTCGAGTCACAGGAGCCAGTGGGAAATCCTCCCATCACCATAAAAAATAATCTCTGGACTTAGATATTCTTAATGACTACATCAGATTAGCAGCAAATAAATTCCTTATAATGCTACTGTATATCAATATATGACAGCTGGAAAGTGCAGCAGATGAGGGAGAGACACCTGTGTTGTTTGAAGTGCTGCTGCCTCAGTCTGTGACCTCACATGAGTCACTCAGCCCTTGTGCCTCAGTTTCTCCCTTTGTAAAACACCAACAGCTCTGCCAAGCACTTCTAGAGATTTACAAACAGAGGTACAAAGTATTGTTCTGACATGGAACAGCAAAGGAGAGCAGTGGCTTGGCCAGAACCATCAAGTGGGAGCCACCACAGGCCATAAATCGACCAGGTTGGACTTTACAACACTGCAATTGTCACAGCAGCAGCTCCAGGACTGTGACACCAGCCCTGAGCTCGTGGGCAGTGTCACACAAGGGAGCCAGCACCAAAAACAAACCTCTTTGCAACAGCAAAGAGCAGGAGCTGCCCAAAGCCAAGAGACCTTTTAAGGTTATCAAGGATAAAAGCTTCTCCACGTGCTGGAATGATGCTGTGTAAGTTGAGAGGGGAAGGATAGAAACAAAAACATATTTAAAGAAAGGGATATATTCAGTTCAAATCTGCAGGCACAGCACAAAAATAAATGTGTTTCAAGATGAAATTTTCAGCTGGTCAGGGACTACAAAGCTGATTCTGGCTGTGGGACCACGTGACAGCCCCAAGTTTCTCTGCCAGCTTGCAGTGAAGACCACACAGTTAATAAAGTTTGCAAGCTCCTTTCCCCCAGAAGATCTTCAGAGTTGAGTAATAAAATTCCTCACATGATTTCAATGAGAGGGTTCACTTGTCAGGGGCTGTTTGGAGATAGTATCATGTGTCAGGGAGGTGCTGCTCAAGAGCAAGTTTTCCAACCTTGTGTTTTTCAAGGCTCGACTGAAAATGAAAAAAAAACAAAACAAAAAAAAAAAAAAAACCCAAAAAACCTTCAGGCGATGAAGTTTGAAACTGGAGAAAAGAGAAATAATCTCTAGCTGTTATTTTCAAAATGTCAAAGTCAGCCAATTAACGAGGGGAGGAAGAAAAACTGATTAAAGCCCTGACAAACCCTTGAGATCACAGACTGACTGTGAGTTCTGCTGCAGGCTCCCCGCAGGAACTCGGGCAAGTCGATCCCTTTACACCTTGGTTTGCCACCTGTGAGACAAAAAACAGCACTTTCTTTTCATATCCTGTCATTCTGGCCTGCATTGTTCCCCAAATTAAAAGCATTTGTCAAAACACTTATCTTTAGCATTAACCCTGGGAATTGCACTCCCAGCTACCACACAACCCGTTTGCATGGCTGAGAGTTCAAATACAAACTCTTACTACACTTTGCTACCCAGCAATTCTCATTTAATACCAGCCAAAAGGGAGCTTTATCCAACACAGGAATATTAGAATGCTAAAATATAGTTTATTATTCATCTTAGAAATAAAACCAGCTTTAGGGTTAGGAGTTAGATTGATGACCCCCCCCTCAAAAATATCAATAATATCCAATTCTCCTCATTATGTCCTAAAAATCCTGCTGTAATCACAGTATTTGCCTCACTGCATTGATAACCCACAAGATCATGTTATCAGCATAGGTGTAATTAAAGCTCAATCCCACGAGGACACGTATGCAGAGTCGAATCCTCAACTCTGTTAAAATCAGCACGACGTGAAATCAACTTCAGGGACTTCAGGATCAAAGCTGCATGAAGTTATCGACAGGAGAAACAAAAGCATCTGGGTTTTGCTGTAAGATTCTCTAAGCTGACAGTGTTTTGACTTCAAATTCTAAAACTTTGCAGATGAAAAAGATTTGCTACAGATGCCTGCCACTCTGAAATGTCCTTAAAGGCTCTGCACAGAAATCACTGTGAAGCACAAGTTGCTGTCTTTAGATTAAAAATGTGCTGCTGTTTCCTGAAAATTCACTTGGTTTCTAACATACACAACCAAAGACCTTCCCAGATCCCTTGGTATAAGGAACAGTACAGCTTCCTCCTTTCTCATGGCTCAGTTTCATTAATTCTCCCAATTCTCCACCCAAAGACCCAAATTTCACCCCTGCCCCACTGACACAAAACCCAGAAAGAGCAGTCCCAAAAGTTCAAGACAGAACAATTCCTCACAGTCATGCTAAATAAAAAAAATGCATTTCATTAAAAAGTAAGTATTTTATTAAAAACACTTCCTATGAACTTATGCATTACCACTATGAAGCAAATACTTCCTAATAATTTACTTTTCCAAACACTGCACAAACTATCAACTTTGAATATCCCTTTGTGAGAGACCAGTAAAACCCACACAGAAACTGCCTTAAAAATCAGCTCCCTGCAGCTCCTGATTCCCCAGAATTATCAGAACCACAATGCTGGAGAGATGCACAACGTTGTCCACAAAGGTCAATAAACCCAAGGAGTCGCTTGACACCGTTCAGTGAAGCAGTCCCAGAGATAACCAGGCCTCATTCACACAGCATTTTCTCCCAGATTTCCTTATCCCCTCCTTAAAAAATCCTGCCGTTTCACCTAAGGTAGCATTCCTGTCACCCAGCTGGCAGCCTGCACAGCACGATGTCGTCTAGAGCTGCTGGGAACAGAGGGATGACACAGGAGTAAAAATGCTGATGCCTGTTCTGGTGCTGGCTGAGGGAACGAGGGGAGGAAGAGCAGGCAAGCACGGAGTGAAACACAAGTTCCTTGTTCCCAGCCCTCCTGCCCGGGCTCGCCGGGTAATTCTGTCAACCGACAGAAAAAAGTTGTAGGGCTGAAGAATAATCTTCACATAAGGGGGAAAGAACATTCCCAAACGTCAGTTTTCACGTGCAGAAACAAACCCTGCCCTTCCCCAACATGCAGATAACAAATGTATCCCTGCACAGACAACGTTTTCCATCCTTTTCCTCCTTCTCTCCATGTTTTCTTAGCAATTTGGATGAGAAATGGTAAAAAGGCAGATGCAAAACACAGAAATAATAAATTAAGTTTGTTCTCTGCTGCTGACAGATTTGGTCTTAGCATGATGGGAGGAACAAAAAAATGTTAGGAGTGATAAATCCATATATTCCTACTCCAAACTACACCCCACTTCCCAAGGGACACGGTGTAATGGTAAATAAGTATAGATGCAGTTCCTACTAATGAGGCAGGGTACAGCAAGGCCAAAGAAAATGCAATCATCTCGGGGAGAAAAAAAAAAACAACAAACTGCACAGGACTCCTCCTCTCCCATCCATGGAGGAAATCAAATGCCAGCTGCACCATCCCAGGAAGGAAGCAGAGAGTCTGTACCTGATGAGCCCTGCAGAAATGAGCGAGTCATATCACGGGACCCGAGCAGGCACTTCAGGCTTTCTCCAGCCCACAAATCGTTTGCAGATCACAATTCCTCGCCCCGGTATTCTGCACGGCACCACTCATGCAAATTGTAAGGAAGATTTTGCCCCAGTGTTTTTCTTTTTTTTTTTTTTCTTCCCTCCATCCCTCAGTAGTTTGAAGCAGGGGGATGTAGGGAGCGTCTCCCAGATCCGCGTTCCCTACAAAGTTTATATCTCCCCAGTTTTTTGTTCATAAACGTTTTGTACTTAAATCACACACTCCAAGCGTTACTTGAACAAATCGAGACAGACCCGACTCCACAAACATGCTTAAACCTTCAATTTCCTCTTCCTTCTTCCTTCCCCACCCCCCAAAAGGAGCATTTGTTTTTCGTCCCTAACGCCAAAGAACTGGGGGAAAAACAGCACGTCCAAGCAAGGCTTTTCCAAGACCTATCGCAAAGAACAAAATGCTTCCCAAGAAGTGCTCTGCAAACATACCAAGAGACACTCCACCAACTAGGAAAAAAAAAAAAAAGGAAAAAAAAGGAAAGAACCCATCGGACAAAACTGAAGTCGAGAAGAACTCGGCGGGGTCTGGCTCGGGTGTGTATTCTGCACCTAAATACACTCGCCTCTTGTTTTGTTTTAACCCCGAAACTGAGGCAAACACTCCAGCAGAATTCCCTGCCGCTTCCCCCGGATCGCTCCTTGCGGTCAGACCGTTCTGACCCAAAACCATCCCGGGCACGGGTCACAAAAGCATTTACCCCCCACCCCCGTTCCCCCACCTCTTCCCCAAGAAGTACAAAAACAAACAAGCGTCTGACACCCCACCCAAGCTCTCTCCTCGCACATTTTGGGAATGACTTCCCCTCCGGGTCCTCCTCCTCCTCCCCCACCCGTTCCCGTGTTAAACTCTCCAGCAAACCAGACACCCTTCGGGGGTTTTCACGCCTTTGCCCTCCACGAAAACCTGCCGAAGCCTCGGGAGCTGCCAGAGATCTCACAAACCTCGGAGCCGGAGGGGTTTGGGGCACCTCCGAGCCCCGTTCCCCGACCTCCACCGGCACAAAGCTGCCGAAAAAGAGCCCCTCGCACAGCCCCGGCCAGGGCAGAGCTCCCCGGCAGAGCGAGGGGGCTCCGTGCCTGGTTCCATCCCCGCAGGTCGGAGCCTCCCTTCCTTCCCCTGCCGTTCCCGGGGGTCCCCAGGATAAGGGAGCGCCGGGGGTCGCAGCAGCCCACCCCAAAACTCCGCGGCGAACAACACCCGGACAAACCTCCAAAAGCGCAGCACCCACCCAAGGCTGAGGGAAGCTCCGCGGCCGCCACTCCGTGCCCCACACCCGGGAGATGGGAGGAATCAGGAGTTCCTAATGGCAGGAACAGCGAACCCCAAAGGTGCCCTGCCCTCCCGCTGCAAGACTGCCGGGGACACCTTCCTCCTCCTCCTCCTCTCCTCGTCCCCCGATCCGGGGGGCACCCGCGGAGCCCCCCAAAACCGCGGCTCCAACTCTGCCGCCCGTGCTGAGGGGGCTGCCCGTGCCCACCCCTGCCCGCCCCCGGCTGCCCCCCTCACGCACATCCCGCTCTCCGGCTCGGCGCGACTCCCGGCGGTGCCGGCGGAGGGGGGACCCCTTCCCGCTGCCCTCCCTCCCTCCAGCCCACCCACCCGCCCGCCCCCTCCCCTCGCCACCGCCGCTCCCCCCCCACCGTATCCCCACTCGACACTCACCTCTGGGTGCTGCCGGCGCCTCCGCCTCACCATGGACCGGCGGGACTGGGGGGGGTCCCCCCGCCCCAGATTGAGGGGGGATTAACGGGGGGCGCGGAGGGACGAGAACAATAGGGGGGGAGGAAATCCCTCAGCCCCCCCACGCCCCCCGAGGACACAGACCCCTCCCCGCCCGGCGTTCCTCCTGCAGTTCC
>JBBMKD010000145.1:110833186-110849032 GCA_037834095.1 Argya squamiceps
TGAAGTATTTTTATTTCAGAGCAGGGTGAGATTCTGGGGTACTTTCTTCTCATGATCCTGAAGTATTTTTATTTCAGGGCATGGTGAGATTCTGGGGTACTTTCCTCTCATGATCTTGGAGTATTTTTATTTCAGGGCATGGTGAGATTCTGGGGTACTTTCTTCTCCTGATCTTGAAGTATTTTTATTTCAGGCATTTCCTGAATTAGATTGTGTAGTTAATGATGTCCAACCTCCCCTAGAAGCTGTGTTAACTCAACACCTGTGACTTCCTTTCCTCAATGTGTGTTTTTTCCATGTGTGTGTGTGTATTTCACCTGTGTTTTCATTGTTTTGAAACACTGTGGATTTTATTACCCCTGTGAGCTGCCACAGAGCAGCCCTGGTGACTTTGTTTTGGTAAATCCAGATGTGCTGCCCTTCTCTGTCCCTCCTGGACCTTCATGGGGAGGTCACTGTCCCCCTGACAGATGGTGGCACAATCCCCTCAATAAACAAGAGTGAGACTGTTAATTAAAATGCATTTACAAATTAAATTCTTGGAGCTGTAGCTGGGCCAAAGCAGAACCCAAAAGTTGCCTGTGTATAAATAAACGTGTCACGTGTCAGCACAGGTGGCTGTTTGTCTGCACAACTTGTTCTGGTTTACAGAAACATTCTGGACTATTTTCAGGGCTTTGGAGGTCCTTCAAGGTAGCTGAGTTCTCAAACTCAGAGAAATGAGAAAATCATTAAAGAGCAGAGGAAGAGACATGCTTAAAATAATGCCATTGGAATTTGGGTGGTGCTTGGCAAAAACCAGCAATCTGAAGAAATTAAATAATTCTGTATTAATGCAGTTTAGGGCTGTCTTTTACATGATATCAGCTGCATTTATCTACCCAACATCAGGAAAACAGAGTTTTCTTTCAAATATGTAAAAAAGTCCAAAAGCAGTGGGTTCCTGGGAAAGGTAAGCTGAGCACAGTGGTTTTCATCTGTGTTTTCTCCCTCCCAAAACGTTCAAGGGAGTGCACAAGCAGCTCAGAATACTCAAAAACTCTACAAAGCAGAGAAAAATTCACCACAAGTGTGTCTGGGGAGGTCCCAACATGCTTGTGAGGGAGGAGTGTGAAAATTCCACCTCAATCTCTGTTTTCATCCCAGGATGAAACAGGATTTCCTCCCCACACTCTGTCCCACCTCCAGCTTCTCTCACTTCACCCCAAGCCCCTTTTTTTCCCCTGCTCACCAGCACTCTGCAGCTCAAGGAAAGCAAGTTTTTATTTCCACATTGCCTTGGGGCAGCAGCAGCAAAGCTGCCAGTCTGCCTGTGGGGACAGTTGGTGATATTTTGTGTGAGTGTGAGGCTCTGTGTGTTTATAGAGAGCAGAAAAGAGCACAGTTTGCTGTTTTAGGTGCCAGCTCGACCTTGTTGGCAGCAGCTGTTGGGAAAGCAAAAAAAACAAAACCCTCTCTTTGTGAGTTGTAAATTGAACAACTAAATTTGAAATGCCAGGATTATTATACAAATTTTATCAGGAGAGAGCAGCCATCAGTCAGCAAGATAAATTGGGCTTTAAACAACTTTGAGATAGATGTGCCCTCTGACTGACAACTCTGAAAAGTTGTTGTAGGGCTGCAGAGAACCAGCCTGGACCTGCTGCTTGTGTGGAAAACAACATTCTTGGGAAAGGTTTTCAGCCCTGTTTTGCAGAAGCAAAAGGGAATCACCTGGGAGGTGATTCTTACCCCTGTGTGGATCCCTGACCTGGCTGGAATCATTCTCCACTCCCTGGATTGTGATTTTATATCCATTATTATCACCAGCTCTGCAGTTTTGCTGGGGACAGAAACTCAAGGTGACATCTCCTCCTCTGTTATTTCCTCTGTGGCCTCAGGAATCTTGAACTTGTGCTTGTTTCCAGCAGAGAAGGTTTGAGGTTTCCAGGGAAGCAGTGGGGAAGGGAGAGCTGGGAATTCAGGCTGGGTTGGGTTTTGGTACTTTGAGGGGTGGTTTTTGTGAGGGGTTTCCAGAAATTTCCTCCAGCATGGACCCACTGGTGGCCAAAGCCAAGCCCATCAGAGCTGGGATAACAAAATCAAGAGGGGGAAAGAAATTACTGTGCAGGAACAACTGCAGCCAGGGAAGAGGAGAGTGAGGGAAAGTGAGGAAGAAGAACCAGGAGCTGCTCCTAAGCTGAGATTCCCAGCCCTGGGAGAGGCAGCTGTGCCCCTACAGCCCATGGGGGAGCAGAAATCCACCTGGAGACCCCACACTGGAGCAGGAAGGAGGAGGCTGTGACCCCATGGGAAGCCCACACTGGAGCAGAGCCCTGGATGGGCTTGTATCCTGTGGAGAGAGGTGTAATAAATTAAATTAACATCCACAAGTCAAGTCCATTTTGTCCATGATGGTAATTAGGGTTTTAATCTCCCTGGTTTTAACACTCCCCACAAGTTTTCTGTGACATTTTCTCCTCTGCCTACCTGATAGAGCAGCTTTGGTGGGCACCCAACCTCCAGCCAGGGTCAAAGCACCACAAAGGAATGGAATTCAGGGTTTTTTGTGGCCTGACAGGTTCTTTAACCTCTATTCTGCATCCCATCCCTGGCTGGATGGGATCCCTGTGCACCGTCCCTGCTGCAGTGGCTGTAGGTACTTCCCTTTCCTCTGCAGAATTTTTTGGGTGTGTGATGTCTCAGTGTAAATTCAGGTCCTGCAGCCACAGCCTCGATTTCCACCTCCAGATGGCTTTGAAAAATGTTGGTTTTAACCTCCTCCTTGCTCTCTCCACATCCTGTTTACAGCTGGGATGGTTTAGATTTGCCCCCATGTGAGGGGGATAATGTCACACATTGCTGGGATGTTTGGGAACATCTCAAATGTGATCTGTTGCTGTTCATCTCCACAAATATTTGGATGGTATAGTTTGTGTAAGGGCTGGAGAAATAAATCCACTGTCCTGCAGTTGTATTTTAAGTGATAAACAAGGGGCCTTTGATCAGCACCACGTCAGAGGCACTGACTTGCTACAAGGAGTAAAACAACCACAAATGCATGGGAAAAGTCCTGCTGGGCTGTGCATCTCCCTGAACTCCATAAAACTTAAACATTCAGCCAGAAAAAATCTTCCTTGAGGAAGGTTCTGCCCCATCAGGGACAAAACCACCCTTAAAGTGCTAAATCCATAACCCCAACAAAGCTCAGCAAGAAATTAAAACTCTTGCAAGTGATTTTGAGGGGGATGAAATATTTGTATTTTCAGGCTCTTCCAGAGCTTTTTGTGGCATGTTTGGTGCATGATGTAACTGCTGCAGTGCAGGTAACAGCAGTGCATGGTTTTACCCCACAGCCACAGGTGGAATTGCTCACTGAGCTGAACAAAATATTCCTCCTTTCCCAGAAGGGGCAGCATTTTTGTAATTCATCCTGCCAAAAGAACACCATGTTTGCTCTGCTGGCTTTTGCTCTTGTGCTCAGATCTGTCTCAATTACTGAGTAAACCTGGGTTTCCTTTCTCTTCTCCTCATTTTTATCCAGCCCCATGCTGCTGTCTGCAAGTTTTAAATTCTTCTTGTTAGACAGAAATATTTAGAAGTTTTTAAAAAGGACCAACATTCCATCAACCATTTCTGCCTCTGAGGGCTGTTTGAAATAACCACACCTTCAGCTTTTCATCTCAAATCCCATCCCTGAACAGCTCACCACGTGCAGGGCTGTTGGCTGAGGCTCTGGAGGCAGCTGAGAGATGGAGCAGGGTTTATTTTGATGCTGATGAGGTGCTTTGTGTCCCTCCTTTTTCCTCCTGTGCCAGTGCACGGCTGCCCTCTCCTGTCAGGAGTTTTCCATGTGCTCAGGTTGTTCTGTGCCCCCACTGAGCCTGCAGGAAATGAATGTATTTAATGCTCATAATTCTTCCCAGCTCGTGTGCATCATGTGCTGTGCTAATTCATGCAAAAGCTGCTTTTTCTATAAAAATTGGATTTAAAAAATTTACTAGAAGTTTAAACACAACCCCAATGAATTAATTTCTCTCTTTATCTCTCCCTCAGCCATGACTGTCCGGAATGGAGGCAACGTCCTGGTTCCCTGTTACCCCTCTGGAGTGATCTATGACCTGCTGGAGTGTCTCTACCAGTACATTGACTCTGCAGGACTCTCCAATGTCCCCTTTTATTTCATCTCCCCCGTTGCCAACAGCTCCCTGGAGTTCTCTCAGATCTTTGCTGAGTGGTGAGTTGTGCCAGGGCAGCCCCAAGTGCACCCTCAGGTTATTTCTACCTGCCAGAGTCTAAAACACACCTGGTTGGGATTGTGAACACAGAGTCACCAGGGGAGGTGTGTGTAAGAACATGTTCTATAATTAGGGAAGGATCATTTCCTGTAGAATGTGCAAAGTCAATCTCTGCTTTTTGGTGCTTATCTGAATGAGTAAATTATGTTCCTGACTTGAGGGGAGTTTTAGCTGAGCCTGTTTGCAAGTTTTTCTCCCCTCAAATTCTACCATGGTGTCCCTGGCTGAGCAAAATAAAGTTTTCAGGCTGAATTTTGCAGAGCCATGGCAAAAAAAAGGCCAAGAGTGTCCAGGAGGGGAAATCCTGCTCTGCTCAGCCCTGCTGAGGCCACGTGGATGGTGTTTGATGTGGTTCTGGGCTCCCCAGTAGCAGAAGGATGTGGGATTTCTGGAATCTGGAGATGAGGGGAGGCTGAGGGAGCTGAGGGTCTCCAGCCTGGAGAAACAGCTGATAGGAAATAATGAGGATGAGGGCTCATGGTAGAGCAAATTAAAACACATAAAATTCCATCAGGGTGGGGGATTTAAACTGCCAAAGGGCAGAGTTAGATGGGATTTTGGGAAGGAATTCTTCCCTGGGAGGGTGGGAACTGGAGAAGCTGGGATTGCTCCGTCCCTGGAAGCATCCAAAGCCAGGCTGGATGGGTTTGGAGAAATCTGGGATAGTGGAACATGTCCCTGCCCATGGCAGGGGGTTGGAACTGGATGATCTTTCAGATCCCTTCCAACCCAAACCATTCCATGATTCTGTGGCACCCTGCAGTCTCTGTGCAGAGAGTTTATGGAGACTTTGCTATGGGAGACATCAAAATCCCAAATTCTTACCTATGGAATCATGCTCTAGAATATTAAATAGCTCTTCTCCCTTAAATCATGTCTTGATTTTGGAGTTCAGGAAAGAAAGGACAGGTCCTGGAAATCTTGTGGGAATTGATCCTTCAGGAGAATTGTAAAGAGAACTGAAATCTGGTGGATTTACACAGAAATGGAGTCAAAGGTTGAATATCTGTTAAACAGAGGTTTGGGGTCAGAACTGTGGTTGATATTCAGGGATTCCAGCCTTTAATTTTACCCTTTACTAAAGGCAATGCCTTGCTCTTAGCAACCCCTCAGACTTTACCAAAATTACTTTGACCCAGGCTCATTTCTTTTTAATCAAGTGCAAGTGTGAGGCAGCAGCATTTCCCAGAAAAGCCACCAGGACCAGTGTGACTGCAGCTCAGTGTTCCATCACCCAGACCTCTGACAAACAGCTTTTTTTAGCTGCTGTAATAGGATGAATCAGGAGAGTCTGGGCAGAGCTCATCAGCAGCCCTCAATATCTGTTTTAAAGACAAGTGATTGATGGAAAATGCCAGGTCACAGTGAGCCCTGAGGAGAGGCAGTTTACCAACACTGAACTGCAATAATCAAATGCTCAGGGGGGGATTGGATTAAAATGAGCAAAAGGACCAAGTCACTGCCCAGAAAGGGGATGAACCAAGTGGGATTTTTCTGTTGGCAGATGATTTGGCTTTGCAAAAGCTGCTGAGATCTGGATGAGGAGCCATTGTGGATGCTGCTGAGTGACAGATTGGCCTTGAGCAGCAGAGGATTTCTGTTCTGTGTGTGCAGAATTCCCTTGCACCTTCTCTGTGTGATCCTGAGCTGTTGTGTCCTGTAGGTTTGGCTCCTCCAGCCAGAAACTCTGGCAGCCACAGGACAAATTGGTGATTTTACACCTGATCCAAACCAGATTTCTCCAGAAGTGTGACACTAGATGGCAGCAGATGCTGCAGGATGTGCTGCACCTCTAACTCTGCCTGCTTTCCTTTTCTTTGAAAGGTTGTGTCACAACAAACAAACAAAGGTGTATCTCCCAGAACCTCCTTTTCCCCACGCTGAGGTGAGTTAACCCTGGTCCTGCTCACTCTCTGAATCAGAGCCCACACACTGCAGCTGCCATTTTCCTGATGAACCCTAGTTAAGTTTTGGTTAATTTCCCATAAAAGTGTTTTTTTTCTTTGCTTTCTGTGATGAATTTGGGATTGTGGAGGAGGAATGAGTGATGGTGTTCCCTAAACTCCAAAATTACCCTGTTTATTGCAGCCTATCACTTGCACAGGCTGGCCCTGCTTCACTCCTTCCCCCACAGAAAGAGATCTGCTGTGGGATGTTTGCTCTTATCAACTCCAACCACGAGCATCTCCTTTGTCCAAGCAGTTTATTTCCAAATCTGTGAAAACTTAAGAGCTTTTTATCAGAGGCAGCTTAGTCATGCCAGCTCCTTCCTCCCTCACTGAAGCAAGGCACCATGTCTGCTGCAGGAGGAATGGTGTCTTGAAAGAAGAGATTTTTATATCAAAATTTGAAGTTTGCAGCACTGAGTGCTGTCTGTGGCAATTTTAAATGAAATTATTTGAGCATTGTGATGAAGCAAAGAGGAATGAGGCTCCTCAATTTGGAGACAAAATAAGAATTGGAGGGGAAGCTTTAGCCAAGCAGACATTCAATATAATTGATGCCTTCAGAGTTTATCTCACAGAGTTTATCAGGACAGGAAATTCTCCCCTGGGAACAGGTAGTTTTCCCACGGAAGTAAACAACAAGAGGCAGATTGGGAAAGGAAGAAACAAGACTGAGAATTTTAGCTAAATCCTCCTCCTGTGAGCCACTGGGACATGCAGAAACTTGGCTCTTTTAGCTGCTGTGCTCCAGACTGTTTGATGAGATGTGCAGAGTGGCCATGGCAGGTTTAAGAGCCCAGAAATTCAATGCTTTCACAGACACTGGGTGTTTTTTTTCCTCCCTGAGATATCTCATCCAGGGACTTGTTGTGGAAATTGCCATTACCCATCATATCCATCATCTGTAGGTGCTTCAGAGGAATTGTTGGAAGTAGGATCTGACCAGGAGCCCTCAACTCTTTCCAGATGCTTGATTGTGTTTCAAGCATGATGTGCAGTGAATTATGTATCACCTGCTACCAAGAATAATGGGGACTGCAGGGCAAGCCACCTGTTCACCACTTATTTTCTAACCAAAAAATTCATCCCCACTGATAAATCAATTCCAAATTCTCTGAGTAGGAGGCTCTGCTGGCTGTGCTTTCTGTCTTGCCCTCCATCCCTCTTTTCTGGGGTGTCCTTGTTGATCCAATGTCATTGGGTTCACTGAGAGCCCAGATTCTCCTTTACAACATTCACTGGAACTGGCAGATTTAAGTGAAAAAAAAACCCATCCAAAGAAAGGAGAAGCCAAACATGCAGCTGTCAAAAGACTGGATTAATTAACCCATCTTACATGCTGGCTCTTTGTGTTTATGGAGTGATAACTCTGTCCTCTAATTCCTGGGATGTTTTATATCCTCTGGGGGCCTGGGAGATTTTGCCAAATTGTTGGAACAGCTTTGCAATAAGACCTGCTCTGTGCCTCATGTGTAGATCAGGGTAATTATGTAGGAAAGGTCTCCCAGCAGTGGATCCCAGCTCAGCTGGATGGGGACAGAGGGAGGAATGTGCCTGTTCCAGGACCCCAGTGCTCATAACACACCTTGGGTCCCTTTATTAAATCTCCAAAAATCACCCCTGACACTGCATTTCATCCACACAGTGTGAAACATCCCTAAAACCTCTTCCAGCACAATCCTGGGGCCTCCACAAGCCCCTTCCCCTCCTCCCCAGGCAGGAACTTTGCTTACTGGCACTTCAGGGGGATTTTTAATGAGTTATCAGAAGCAGACAGTGAATGATGGTTTCTATCAGAGAGGTTGTTAGTGGAGAATTGCTTGGCTTTTTTCAAAGTTAATGCTAGGCTGGTGCAATGTAACCTGGGCTGAAATTGCCCATCATGAAAAGATGTGCTTAAACTGCTCAGTTGTTGGAGGAAAATAGGGAATTACTCAGAACATGCCTCTTACTTCTTAGGGAGCATTAATAACAGGCCTGGCATGATACATCAGAGAGGGACAGGCCAGGAAATAAGCCTCTAATTATCCACAGAACAAACCCAGCCCAGCATGCTGCTGCTCCTGAAATTCCATGTTCCTGGCAGTTATATAAACAGCAAGATTTAAAAACAAAGAAGGCAAAAAATCCCCCCCAAATCCTCCACGTTGTCCCTTGTAGCAATGAGTTCCAGCAGTGCCTGATGTGTAGCAGAACAGAATAATTCCTTCCTTTAATCAGCTGGGATTGTATTTGGCATTTCACTTAACTATGCTTTCATAATTGCCACAGGAGGGTAAATAAAAGCATCTTCATTGTCTCTGCAATTACTATTTTTATTTCTCCTCCCTCTCTGCACTCAGTTGTTTGAAGCTTTTGCATCCTCTCTGCGTGGAAATTTTCCTTTTTATGATTTATCTTGTGAGTTTTGAGCTCATTCCTTGTTCTGCTCTGCTGAATCAAACCAGACACATGTTCAGCTCAAAACATTTTCTCCCTCCTTGTTTAATTCCACTTTAATGGAGCAGTAGATGTTCATCTTTCCTCCTCCTACACAGTCCTGGTGCAGTTCTTGTGGTGGCACTTTTGCTTCCTAATTTCCCAACAGCCTGAGTGAACAGGGAATACTTTTGGAGTGAGCAAGGAATGTGCTTCAGGTTTGTAGGGATGGATTTGAACATCAGCTCCTGCTAAAGTTAATTAAAAATTGGAGTGTCCAGGTTCTCTCCTGCAGCCTTAACTAAAAGAGCTTCTTTTTAAAAGGATTTCTGAGGGAAGAGTTGCTCTGACTGCAAAGTCCAAACCTGGAGAATCCCAAATATTTGTCAGCACAGGCAGGGGGTGGCTTTCACTTCCAAGCTCCTGTATCCATTAATATCCAAGGATCAGCTGTCTAAACAGGCTGAGACTGAATCTCCACAATGCCTTGCTGAAATTCTGTGCAGCATAAACCAGTGATTTGTTCAGCTTAGATTTGTTGTTCTGATATCCCAGAACCAATGTGTGGTGTCTCACCAAATTCCAGGTGGGAATATCCCATCCCAGCCCCAGGTGAGGAATTAGGGCTCTCCTTGAGCATTTTAACAGGATCCATGGATTGTACACCCTCCCCCATCCCTTTTGGTGGAGGTGGAGGTTTTATATTTATAAAGGAATGGCTCAATTGTTGGAGCTGGATCATTCCTCTCTGTTCAATCTTCACATGGACAATTTCAGGCTCGAAGATAAGTGAATCCAGACTCCTCTAAATGGCTGCAACAATAAAATTTGAGAGGTGATTTGTATTGATCAGCATTTGCCACTGAAGGGAGGATTTGGATTTACTGTGCTCTCATTAAGGATTCTGTTTGTAAGATCTAAGAGCAATGGCTGCAGAAACCCTTTTTATTCTGACTCAAAAACAGAGCCAGGGTGGGAGTAATATTGATTTTTGTGGTCTTAAATACCAGCATTTGTCTTCTTCATCTTTGATTCCCTCCTCCATTTTACCAGTTCCTGCCTAACACATTTCAATAAACACCTGGAACCAGGTGATTGTGGACTATTATGGTTTGTTTTATAGAATTGTGTTGTAAATATTATCATGTATTAATTTGGCTCAATGATCCATGGGGATATGTGGATATTCTGTGATAAAATCAAGCCCCTGTTAGTGTTTTTCTGATGAGGGAGGTGAAGAAATAAATTCATCTCTCATTCCCTGATAGGAGCCACATCTGTTCCAAATTCTGGATCCAGAGCACACACACACACACAGGGTAAATATCAGTGTATTTTGGCTCACTTCAACAAAGGGTACACAAAAGGCCCTGGAGATTTATCCTGTTTATAGCAGCACTTGCTGACCCTGTAAATCAAGTGTGCAGCTTTAAAGGGAAGCACAGAACCATTTGGGATTCCAGAAAAAAAGCAACTCTCACTCTTGATTCAGTCTTTTACCAGCCCTTATCTCTTAAGCTTTCAGTCAATAGTGGCTCTTGCTGCAAAAAGATGCTCTGAATGTTGCTTGTGCTTTCCACAAACTGTGGAAATATTGGCTGGCTCAATGCCAGGCATTGTTTTTGGCCCAGGCTGGAGGTCTGACCATGGCACAGCAAAGGTTTTACACCCCTCCCCTCTCATCTGGAGATAAAACAAACCTGCACAAATCATGACAAACTCAGTGCCCCCTTAATGAGCTGGGGAATTTTTGTTGGGGCCTGTTCTGCAAGTTCAGCTTCGTTTGTTTTTTGATGGGGTGATTAGGAGAGGCTTTACTGTAGACACTAAAATCCACTGAATATCTCTAAACTTGGTTTTTGTGGCCTTTCACCCCTGCTCTGTCCACCTGTGAGAGTGAGCTGAGCTTTGCAGCCTCACCAGATTTACCAGAAAAGATCTGGCAAGATAAAAAAGATGAAAAAAAAGAATCATCACCAAGGAGCTCCTGAAAACTGGATTAGAGCTCCTGTGTCTCTTCACAAAGCAGCAGGAGGGGATTTGAGGCTTCCATGAGGCTTTGAAGAAAATACAGCTTTTATGTTGAATGTTTGTGGAGCTGTGGCAGGGAAATGAGCTGTTCACTGCCTTCCACATCCAGTGCTGCTCTCACATCTTCCCAAAGATCTGAAAGCTGCAGAGAAATAAATATCATTTGAAGGAACCTGTGAAAGGAGATGGTGGAATAACATTTTGTGATTTTTCAGATCAATGCTGGCTGTAGAAATGTCTTTCCCTGCTCTAGCTGCCTGTCCTTGGAAAAGTTTTCCCCTGGAATGTCACACATCCCATTTAATGTTTGAAATAAAAAATCATCATCCTCCTCTTCCAGTTTTACCCAGCTGAAACTGCTTCTGCAATTTCAGTTTTGAAACTTTTGGCTTCCCTCAAAAAAAAAAATAAAAAGCTTTTTGAGGCCATTTCCTCCAAGTTCATTTAAATGTCAGTATTTTATGGGTTCCAATTTGTTTTACCCATTGTCTGCTAAGCTGCAGTTTTTATTGCTGAAGCTAAGTTTAGATCCCAAACCCTGCACTCCAGATGTGTGAATCAGAAATCTTTACCAGTAGCATTGCAGGAATGGTTTTGAGATTCACTGCCTGGCAGAGTTCAGTGCCAGAGCACTTATTGGGTGGGTTTTTTTTCTTTCCAATTTCCCTCTTGAAGATTAAATAGGAATTAGCTATGACTTGTAAACTGCAGCAAATGCAGTCCAGTTTCTATTTCCCTCCACGATTCAAGGATCCACGTGGGAATGATCCATGTGCATCTACAGAGCTGGGCAATAACCTTGAATTCTGAGGTGCTTTGTGCTGCACAAATTGCTGAGAATTCTCAGTTTCTCTTCATTTCCATTCAGGCAAAAACTAACACAGGACAAGGGGAAATGGGCTTAAGCTGGAGTGGGGAAGGTTGAGATGAGATATTAGGGAGAAAATCTTCCCTGTGAGGGTGGGGAGGCCCTGGCAGAGATTCCCAGAGAAGCTGTGGCTGCCCCTGGATCCCTGGAGTTGGATGAGGCTTGGAGCAACCTGGGATAGTGGAATTTATCCCTGCCCATGAGTTTTAAGGTTCCTTCCCAACCCAAACCATTCCAGGATCCTGTGATTTATTGAACAGCCCAACCTCCTTTTAAAACTGGCTGAGGAACCCCCCTTCCCTCCCTCACACTCTTTATCCCCATAGTTTTTCTCTCAGCTGTTCAGTCTGTGATTTCATCTGTTAAATCCCTTGCTTTTTAAACTGTATTTACAGTTATTTTCATGCTGGAGATGGAAGCATATACCTGCCAAGGAAAAAACTTGCAAAAATATTGCATGGAAGTGCTTCTCACAGCCTGGTTATTAAATTGCTTTTTTCTTTTTTTAAGTTGCACCTTGTTTTGCAGCTTGGAAAACAGTGGCAGGAGAAATAAAGCAAAAAACTCTTTGAAAAGTGCCTTGATAAATCAACTTCTCCATCTTGGTAAAGAAATCTGTTCCACCTGCAGAGCTGATGGCTTTGTGTCTGCAAAACATCTTACTTCATGTTTGTTGCTGGTTTCAGAGGTGGTTAAGGAAGGGAAAATCTTTTTCTGTTCTTTTTTCAGCAGATTTGACTTTGTGTGAACCCTTTAGACCAGGGGAAGCTCAGCAACATTTTGCTGAAGGCAAAAACTGCCTGGCACTGCTGTGATGCAAGAAAAGCAGGTTAAACACGAGCCCAGACATGGCAAACAGGAAAAAAAGGAGCTTATTGTGAATTTGGCAGCTGAGCACTCTGCTCACTCCAGGGAAGTGTTTGCAGAGTTTCCTCCCAGTCACCATCCTGCTGCTACCAAAGAATTGAAAACAAAGACTTGGAGACCCCTGGCCCCATGTTCTGACTTCCTTTTCATAACATTTATGACAGTCAGGACTAAATTTGTTGGAAAAATGTAAGATGTACACAGGAAGGGACTCTGTGATGAGTTAGGAATAAATGGCAGAACATTTATAACCTGATGTAAATAAACACACTTTGAGCACAGAGGCATGAAAAGTTGCACTGTCTGGATTTTTTTTGTTTGTTTTTTTTCCTTTCAGCTCATTCAGACAAACAAATTGAAACATTATCCCAGCATCCATGGAGACTTCAGCAATGATTTCAAGCAGCCCTGTGTCGTGTTCACTGGGCATCCCTCTCTCAGGTTTGGGGACGTGGTGCATTTCATGGAGCTGTGGGGAAAATCCAGCCTGAACACTGTTATATTCACAGGTAAGTCAAATGCTGATCTCACTATCAAACTGAACAATTTGTGCACTCTGGTTAAATGTAGCCACATCCCTGGGACTTCACTCATTTGTTCTGGGCCACAAGTTTTTGACTTCAGCAGGAGCTTATCTAAATTAAGGCCCCAGGGCTGGCTGCAGGGATAAATGTAATTATTGTGCCATTTGATTCAGTGCAGCCCTGCAGAGCCAACCTTTGCCATGCAGAGTCCATTCCTGCAAAATCTTTGTGATGCACAGCAGTGAAATTGCCTACAGGAAATGAAATTTTGAATTAAAAGCAGCTTGGCTGCAAGTTAAAACCCAGGCAAGACCTAATGGATGCTGGTCAGAAAGGAGAAAAACACTTCTTCTCCATGTTCCTTTTGGAAACAAACCTTTCCTCATCCTTTTTCATCTTTTCAGTGTTTTTCTGAAGAGGTTTCTGTGCTCTCTGCTGGCCCAGAAGTGTGCACCCACCCCTCAGAGACCTGGCACAGGGATGTGAGCTGTCCCTGAGCTTTGTTCAGATGGTTTTTTGCCTGGCAGGCACATTTGGAGCTGAAGGAACAGCTCTGGCTCGTTCCCCAGGGGAGCTGTTTCCTTTCTCAGTGCTCAACAGGTCTTTTAAATTCCTCCACTTCTCTCCATCTGCTTCTAGAGCTGACCCTGATTGAAAAAAAATCCTTCAAGCTCTTCCCTGGAGCTGAGGTTGTATTTGTACCTGATGTGTCACCCAGAGAGAGCCCTGCATTGTCCTGATCTGAAAATTATCTGAAATAATCCTTTAGGTCCTTACTCCTGGGATAATGGGAGGTGTGCTCTGTGTGACTCAGCCAGGTAAAAAAAAAAGGTGTGAATTTTTGGTCAGAGTAATTAGAATTGAGAAGGAGAGCCCTGAGGAACAAATCAGCAAGGAGTCCCACTGCTAAGTTTATTTTCCCCCACTTTTCAGTGAATAGCAAAGCTGCTGGAAAGCACAAAATCTGAAGGAAAGAGGGCTGGGAAAAGGTTATGTTATTTCCTTCTTTCTTTTTTTAACAGTACACTCGAGGCCAGTGACAAGCAAGTCCCTTTGACTCTTTCACAATATTGGCACTAAAAAATGTGACAGTATCATGATACTTTTAAGCCAATTTGGGGATATTTATAGTGTATAATTAACCTTATTCAGGGGGAGGGGAGATACGAGGTGGGTTTCCTGCAGGGAACTTAAATCCAGACTGTATTTATGCAAAGTCCAGCTGCTGCAGTGCCCATCCCTGCTGACCTTTGAGGCAGTGCAGGAGACATGCCCTAATTACACTAATTAGTTAAAATTGCAACGTGGATATGCATTGTTCTTGAAAACAGTGAATTCTACTCCACTCAGGGCTTCAATTAAGCCCAGAATTTGCAGAGCCTTTGCTGAGGTGTCTTCCATGAACCCCCAGGGAACCAGTGGCATTAATCACGTTGTGAAGGTGCTGCCCGGGGTGTCAGGAAGTGAGGAACTCTTCCTTCTGTAAGGAGAGGCAATTGACCTTTCTGTGTGAGCTGCTAATCCTTCAGTGAACTGAGGGAATCCAACACTTCTGTCAGAGCCTGGCCCTGGCAGCTTAAAGGCTTGGAAATGTCACTCCTGACAGGAGGTTCATTCCCAGTTTGTGCTCAGTGAAACTCCAGTACAGAGCTGCTTTAACTGGGTGACCTTGGAGTGTGATTCCAGATGGTTGTGGTGGTTTTTTTCCCCAAATTCTGTCTGTCCATGGCTTTTGTCTCTGTCTGTGGGCACATCCACAGGGCAAGATGTTCCTATTTCCTCATCCTAGACCTGTTTCCTTCTGCTTGTCTCAGCTGGAACAAAACTCAGGGTTTAGTGCTGGGTTTGGCTGTTGGATTTGATGACCTCAGAGGTTTTTCTCCAGCCTAAATGATTCTGTGTCTGTAGAAATTCCTAGCAGATTAAATATTCCTATTCTTAATGAAAATCTGAAGCACCTCCACTGATTTCCATTATTTAATTGCTGTCTACCCATGGATTTTGTCTGTCTGTGGGCACATCCACAGGGCAAGATGTTCCTATTTCCTCATCCTAGACCTGTTTCCTTCTGCTTGTGTCAGCTCAAAACTCAGGGTTTAGTGCTGGGTTTGGCAGTTGGACTTGATGACCTCAGAGGTTTTTCTCCAGCCTAAATGATTCTGTGTCTGTAGAATTTCCTAGCAGATTAAATATTCCTATTCTTAATGAAAATCTGAAGCACCTCCACTGATTTCCATTATTTAATTACTGTCTACCCATGGATTTTGTCTCTGTGGGCACATCCACAGGGCAGGATGTTCCTATTTCCTCATCCTAAACCTATTTCCTTCTGCTTGTCTGAAAAAGCTGCAACAAAACTCAGGGTTTGGTGCTGGGTTTGGCTGTTGGACTTGGTGACCTTAAAGATTTTTTTTCCCCAGCCTAAATGATTCTATGTCTGTAGAAATTCCTAGCAGACTAAAATCTCCTGTTCTTAGTGAAAATCTGAAGCACCTCCACTGATGCCACAGATTTCCATTATTTAATTACTGTCTATCCATGGCTTTTGTCTCTGTGGGCACATCCACAGGGCAAGATGTTCCTATTTCCTTATCCTAGACCTGTTTCCTTCTGCTTGTCTCAGCTCAAAACTCAGGGTTTGGTGCTGGGTTTGGCTGTTGGACTTGATGACTTTAGAGATTTATTTTTTTTTTCCAGCCTAAATGATTCTATGTCTGTAGAAATTCCTAGCAGATTAAATTCTCCTGTTCTCAGTGAAAATCTGAAGCACCTCCACTGATTTCCATTTGCTGTCTTTCCATGGCTTTTGTCTCTGTGGGCACATCCACAGGGCAAGATGTTCCTATTTCCTCATCCTAGACCTGTTTCCTTCTGCTTGTCTCAAACAGCCCCAACAAAACTCCGGGTTTGTTGCT
>JBBMKD010000145.1:110854822-110875422 GCA_037834095.1 Argya squamiceps
TGTTGACACTTGAGATGGTCACCACCACTGTTGCCACTTCTTCCAGTTCATCTAGCAAGGATTTGGGAGAAAAATCTATTTAATGTTTTTATTTTCCATTTCTTTTTGACAAGGAAAAGGAAATCTTTTCAAAAAGCAGCTTTCTGCAGCCTCACATGGTGACACTTGGGATGTGTTACCACCACTGTTGCCACTTCTTCTAGCAAATCTAGAAGAAAGATTTGGGAGAAAAATCTATTTAATAATTTTATTTTCCCTCTCCTTTTGGCGAGCACGATACCAAAAAGCAGCGATTAAAGACATAAATTGGGGTCTCCTGCTCTCCGGGAGCGGTTCCTTGTGGTGCTGACGGGAATTACACCCTACTCAATCTCTTTTTGGCAGCCCCTGCACGTGGTGTTATTATTATTCCTACAGCACACACCTTGGGAAAAGCCAACTTTATAATATACATTTATAACACTGGAAAACTCCAGGAGCTGAAAAGTCCAGGAGCTGGAAACTCCAGGAACACACAACCTTGATTATTGATGGCTGAGGTTTCTGCAGCTTCACATGTTGACACTTGAGATGGTCACCACCACTGTTGCCACTTCTTCCAGTTCATCTAGCAAGGATTTGGGAGAAAAATCTCTTTAATAATTTTATTTTCCCTCTCCTTTTGGCGAGCACAATACCAAAAAGCAGCGATTAAAGACATAAACTCTGGGCGGGTCTCCTGCTCTCCGGGAGCGGTTCCTTGTGGTGCTGACGGGAATTACACCCCGCTCAATCCTTTTTTTCTGCAGCCCCTGCACGTGGTGTGCCCCGAGCAGTACACGCAGCCCCCTCCCACGCAGTCCCACCGCACCGACCTGATGATCGACTGCCAGCCCCCGGCCATGTCCTACCGCCGCGCCGAGGTGCTCACGCTGCCCTACAAGCGGCGCTACGAGAAGATCGAGATCATGCCCGACGTGAGTCCCTCCCTGCCCCTCGGGGCTGCTGCTCACACAGCTCAATTCCAGCTCAGCAGAGGCTGGAGAGTCGTGGGAGCACGGAGTTGTGGTTGGGAAAGGTTTTTGGGGTTGTGGAGTTGAGCTGCCAACTTGTTGTTGGCCTCTAGTGCCACTTGCAGGGGTGGGGACTCCCCCAGCTCCCTTTCCATGGAGGGTTTGTTCCCAATATCCCAATTTAAACCTCCTCTTGTGCTGCTTGAGGCTGTTTGCTCTCATCTTTGTTCCCTGGGAGAAGAGCTCGACCCCCTGGCTGTCCCCTCCTGTCAGGGAGTTGTGCAGAGCCACCAGGTCCCCCCTGAGCCTCCTTTTCTCCAGGCTGAGCCCCTTTCCCAGCTCCCTCAGCTGCTCCTGGTGCTCCAGACCCTTCCCCAGCTCCTTTCCCTTCCCTGGACATGCTCCAACCCCTCAGTGTCCTCCTTGTCCCAGAACTGTCCTCAGGACTAAATTATTTGCCTCAGAATTAAATGATTTGTCCTAAAGATGTCCTGTGGCTGGGATTTACAGTTGACTCTCATCATGTAAAGCACATTCTGTCAACTGGAGAATTAGGAAAGAAGCATTTTTGAGAGATAATTTCACTCTGTAAACTAATGGGAGATGAAAAAAAAACCCCACTGAGTGGCTGAGAGAGCTGTTCAGCCTGGAGAAGAGACCTCAGAGCCCCTTCCAGGGCCTGAAGGGGCTCCAGGAGAGCTGGAGAGGAAGAATTTGGGATAAAGGATGGAGGGACAGGACACAGGGAATGGCTTCCCACTGGGAAAGGGGAGATTGGGGTGGGATTTTGGGAAGGAATTCCTGGCTGGGAGGGTGGGGAGGCCCTGGAATAGAATTCCCAGAGAAGCTGTGGGAATTCCACTTCCCTGGGAGTGTCAAAGCCAGACTGGAACAACCTGGGATGGTGGAAAGTGTCAGGATTGGAGTGGGATGAGCTTTAATGTCCCTTCCAACCCAAACCATTCCATGGTTCTGTGGTGGTGAGCAAGCAAAAACTCTGTTCAGCTGAGTTGTCCTTTGGAAGAAAATCCATCCCACAGGACAAATAGTGACCTCTGCCAGCAGTGAAGCAACCTCCAGTTTAAATATGAGGAAGTTTTAGGATAGTTTTAGCAGTTTGAATTAGTGCCCCAAGACCATGGAAAGGATCCAGAGAATCTAGGAATTAATAGCCAGGAGTTGTCTTTCTCCTTCCCTAAATTCCCCTGCTGTTAGAAACACCCTTCCCATAAAGGATCAGTTTTCAGTCCTGGTGAAGGAGCAGTGAAAAAGCTCATTTGTATTCCAACAATTTCCATAAATGGTTAATTCCTACAGGCTGCAGGAGCACAGCAGGTTAATAGATTGCTTGTAGCTATCTAAAATGTGGATTACTTATCCCCACAACATCTATTAATGATTTATTAACCCCATCAGTCAAGTCATATCAGAAAGGGTGACCCATATTCTGACAGACACGAGCTTAAAATACTTTTTTTGACAATCCAATCAGCACAAATGTGTCCTTGGATCAAAGGTGACAGTGGCTTTTTGCAAGCAGGCATTGCTGCCCTTTGGAAAGTGGAATATTGAGTGACTTTTCATTGGGGTGTAGAAAGAGGAAGCATCCTTTAGTTGAGCCAAAATGAAATGCAGAACTGGGACCCACATAACAAATCCCAGCCCACAACACCCACTGCCACCATTTCACACCATTCCTGTGAGGAGCCTGCCCAGCCCAGACAAGGACAGGGCTTTAATTACAAAATAATGCTTGGCTGCAGCTCCATCTTGGCATCTACACTGAATTGTTGGGGGAAATTTGCATCTTTATTGGATCCCATTAAACCTGAGGCTGGTGAAAGCAATGCTGAGTTCAGAGAGCCAGCCTGGGGCTCCCCCATGGTTCAAATTCCACTGGAGCTTTGGGTCTGCACCTGAACTCTGAGGTGGAACTGAGCCTTTGTCCCTTGTGTCAGCCACTGAGGGGGCTGGATTCCAGCTCTCCCTGCCCTGCTGGGAGGGAGGATGCTCTGTAGGGAATGTGGCATTCACCAGCCCTGGGAAAAGTGAGCTGCTTTCTATTCCATCCCCTTTAACCTGGAGAGGTCCAGCAGAAATCTGGAAAAAGGACAGAAATGGCCTTTTTTTCTCCTCCCTTAACAAATAACATCACAGGAGTCCTAATTTCAGAGCTGTCCATGCTCAGGGAGGAGAAATACCTTGTGATTTTCCACATCCAGGGATTCTTCAGGCTGTTTGTTCAGCCTGAGAAGGCTCTGGAGTGACCTTTGAGCACCTGAAGGGGCTCCAGGAGAGCTGGAGAGGGATTTGGGACAAGGGATGGAGGGACAGGACACAGGGAATGGCTTCCCAGTGCCAGAGGACAGGGTTGGATGGGATTTTGGGGACAAATTCTTCCCTGTGAGGGTGGTGAGACCCTGGAACAGATTCCCAGAGAAGCTGTGGCTGCCCCTGGGAAGTGACTGGATGGGACTTGAAAAACCTGGGATAAGTAGAAGCTGTCCCTGCCTGTGGACACTGGATGAGATTTAAGGTTCCTCCCCAACCCAATCCATCCTGGGATTTCCCTGGTCCCAAAGCTGCTCCTCACAACTCCTTGCAAAAGCTGCTTCATCTGTGGTGATGCTCCTGAAAAAAAAACTCCTGAGAGTTCAGCACTGTTAACAGGATGCCATTCCCCAGCTCCAAAATATGCAAATCATCCTCCAGAAAGAGGATCTTGCTCCTTTTTTTTAAGGGAACTCCATGATCCTGGTAAAAAAAACCCAAAAAATGGATGCAGCTTTCCCCTTCTGCTTGAGTGGGTTGTGCAAGACAGATTTCAGACATGATGGATGGGGCTCCCTGGTGTGGGAGTATTTTGCTGCTTAATGTTCCCTTTGCAGCAGTTGAGGGTTCCTGAATGTAGAATTTCTGTAGTGCAAGGAAAGGGCATTTGTTTAACCACACCAGCTCTGGGGTTCTGTGCAGGCTCCAGTGGCAGTTGAAAAGGGCATTTTGGAGCTCCTGGAAACTTTGCAGTGGCTTGTGATTTGTTAGCCTGAAATGGAATGATGAAATCCACCCTGGAAATAAACAATAATTGCTGGATGTGCTGCAGGGCTGGGATTTGTGTGTGAAGTAAACCTGAAAGGCTCATAAAAAGCATGGCTGCTGCAGTGAAATCCTGCTCAGGGCCCTCTCCTGACATCCCCAATCCCTTTCCCAGCTCAAAGTTCTCCCAGTTTTTGAAAACCAAAGGGTTGGCTCAGCATGGCACCACTCAGTGCTGTGGTGGAGTGAAATTTCCTTCCCAAAACTTGCAGTGATTCAGATCCTGGCCTGTCAGACTAATGGAAATTCACTTTTCCTGCTGGACTTTGTCTGTATTTCAATCACTTCACCACAGAGCAAAGGCAGGTCAGACAAGCCTGGTGCTGTTGTATGATAATGAGATTTACACTCCCAGCAGCCTTTGTTTGGAGAGAGGTTTTAACAGTCCCAAGGCTGGGAATGGCTCTCCCAGGGATTGTGCAAAGCTTTACACTTCAAATAATTTCTTCTCAGCATCTGCCTTTCACTTTAAAAATAATAATAATAATAATAAAGAAGACTGCTTCCTGGAAATTGGTTAGGCATTGTCTGCTCACAGGACAAAGATGGGGAAAATGGAAAACACCTTCTGGAGCAAACAGATAAAAAGGAAACAGTGGTGTCTGAGCAAATAAAGTGCCTCCAGTTTAATTACAGCTGAGCAATGGTGCAGACACTTCACTGAGGCCTCTGTGCTTTTCAGACACTCAGTTTGTTCTTCAGGACACAGCCCAGGAGGGTGTCAGTGTACAAGGCACAGCCTGGCACCAAGTGAAATTACCACAAAGTCCTGCAGAGAAGAATTAGGGAAAATTATAATTATGGAGCTTTTGTCTTGACTCCTTTTCCTTGTTTTTATCTGACCTTCCCAACTTCCTTCTGTGTTTCAGGGATTAAGGAGTTGTGAATTCTGTCCTTCTTCCCCCCCTCAGCTCATTTTGGTGACTCCACATTATCCAGTCTCTGACCTCTGTGTTCCTTTTTTCCCCTGGCTGTTCCCCCTGGGTTCAATGTGCTGTAGCCTCACAAAAAGTACATGAAATAGAGTTTGTTGAAATGAAATAAAACCTCCTTGCGTCTGCTGCTCAGCCCTGCCCCAGCTCACTGCAGAACTGCCTGGAGTCTCTCTCTCACCTATTGACATTCCCCCAAATCTGCTGTTTCCCAGCTTTTACCAGCTTTGCTCACACAAAACCAGAACCAGTGTTGGATAAATCTTTATTTTCTCCTCAGTAACATCTCCCACCTCACTGTGGTGTCTCTTCTCTCCTGGCTACTGACCCTGAGGGAGTTCTCCTCCCTCCTCCTCCCTTTTGTGAATGTGTTATCCTTCATTTCCTTTGCCTTTTTTGTTGTTGTTGTTGCTGCACCTTTTCTGTGGTTGGTCTTAGCCACAGGTTGTCCTGTTTAGTCAGCTGGAACTCAGATCTGCTTTTCTGCTTCCAGCCTGCCTTTGCATGCCTGTATTAATGTCTGGGTTTGTTTTTCCTTTCATTTCTGATGGCTGGCTGTGAGGTAACACTTTTCTAGCCAGGCACTCAGCTCTCTCTTCCCAGTCAGCTTCAACAACAACATCCCATCCTGAGCTGACATTCTGCCCCACAAAACGGTTACTATACTTTGAATATTTTGATTTATGCCATTTTTATGCCTTTCAAATGACTCATCTCTTGCATCTGCAAGCTTTGCTGCCTTTACTTTGAAGATATTCCATGTCCTTGCTTCCCCTACCTGTCATTTTTCATTCAAATCCAAGTCTAATTTCTGCTTCTGCTGATTCTGTTTTCCACCATCCTTCTGTAAGTTCCTCAAACAGCAGTTCCCTGCCTGCTCCCAGGCTCCTGTTCATTAACCAGCCATAAATCTCCTTCATTACACTCCTTAAATACTGCTTAAACTGCTTTTTTTGGCACAGGGTTGGCAAAAAGCCAGGGGTTAGAATTAATGCTGAGTGGTTGGAGTGAGTTCTGGTGCTTGGAATCCCAGCCAGGATTATTCCCTGGGGTTTGGTTTGGTGTCTTTATGGTTTGGGGACAAAGATTTGGGGACAAGATTATTCCTGCTGATCTGGAGCTGCACATGGAACATGCCCATGGAAAAGAACTTTAATTCATTGCCCAGAACTGCAGACTGTAGCTGGTGCTTTTTTCATTTCCTCACTGGAATTTTGGCCCTGTGGAAGCCCAAAGCCAAGATCTGACCTTTTCCAAGTGATGATGGCAAAATCTTTAGATATTCAAGGTACAATTCTTTATCCAGTGAAATTTATGAGACTTTAAAATCTGCTCCAGAAGGAGCTGTGGGAGACAGAGCTCTGTGAAGTTGGGGTTAACTCAACAGCTGAATTCAAACCCTTGGAATTGTGTCACATGTGAGGCTGAAAGCCCAAAAGACCTGACTCAGATCACCCACTAATGATTCTACAGTTGCCCTTCATTTTTCTGGGGTGTTCTCTGCTGGAAAAAAGCCTTTGTTCCTTTAGGTCTCATTAGCAAAATCCCCCAATTTCCATCCTGCCTTTGCTTTTTTCCCTGTGCCTGCTGGTCACAAATCCACAGGCAACATTTCAATTCCCCCCATGTGTTTGACCCCACTTTTTTTTGTCCTTCTTGCAGAGTTCCTGCTCTTGGCTGTAAAACCAAGGCTGGATCTATTAGAGACTCCTCCTCTGTCTGGTTACAAGGGCCTGGCCAGCAGAGCTCCTGCTACTTAAATAGTTAATTAATTAGTAACTAAATTGCTTTAAAAATTAAGGGATAAGAGGAGGTGAGGAAGTAAGAGGTGCCGGAAGTTAATCCTCCTCTCTCCTGACACCACCATCCAGATTTAAGTGAATGGCAAAGCTTTAATTCTGCTGCCAATACTGACTCTGCAGATCCTCCCTGCTTGTGAAAAGGCTCCTGCACAAATCCTTGAAGCAAATTTTGGCCTTTTAAAGATCCTTTCCTGCACCCAAAAACTGGATTTGATGAGGAGCAGGGGAGTGGAGGGCTGGAGGATGAGGCAGGTTCTCCATTCAGCTTTTGCTGGGGAGTAGTTACCATAAAAACCTCTTTTTTAGGTGGTTTTTTTTTTCCCTCTCTGAACTCAGGAGGATTTTAAAATCCTTGGGCTTCTCTAATAATTGGCAGGGGATATTTTTTGGTTTTTGTGCCATACAAATTCCATCTTATTCAGGGATCTGGGTGGGAATTGCTCCAGGACTGTATTCCATCATTCCCACCTAGCAATGGAAGTGCCCTCAGGGTTTACATGGCCAGAACTCAGCTGCACTTACCAACAGCCTCAAAAATAAATGTGAGATTTCAAATTGGAGAGGCTTTTTGCCCCTGCTGTTCCCAGGAGATGCTGTTCAAGCTCCCACTGTCTCTGATGGCCAGAAACATCCTAATTTCCAGCCTACACACATTTATTCCCAGCATCATGTTTCAGCATAAACACATTTTCCCTTTTGTTGGTGTTTTCCCTGTGGTGTTCATGTAGAATAATCAAATTCTCCCTTTGGCTTTCTGGGGTTTTTTTTGGCAGGCTGAATAAGCCAAGATATTTAATTTCCCCTTACAAGACAGCTCCTCCTGCCCTAATCTACCCTTCAGAATCTCTTCCTTGAACTGAAATTACACAATTTACAAGTAGTTTCAGGTACTGAAATCTCTCCAGGCCCAATGTAGGAGTGGTGGCTCATCTCAGAGGGAATGACTTGCTACTTTCTGGGCTTTTTAGCTTTTTCATGGCCATGTCACATTTGTGACTCTCCTGGGATGGACTAACAACCCTGAACCCTTCACCTCTGTCCTTTCCACAGCAGGAATTCTCAGCATTGGCCCCCTCCTAATTCCCCTTCATTTTGTGCTGTTGAATTTCATCTTGGGTTTTCTCCCTCCAATTCTTGAGGTCTTTGGGTTTTTCCTCTCTCGTGGTCCTGTTTTCTGTGCCATACAAACTTCAGTGGGGCCTTCTGAACACTCCTCCTCCTCCTCCTGTCATGAGTGAAAACAGGGAGTGGGCTCAAGAATGAGCCTTCAGGAATTGCAGCAGCAGCCCAGGAGTTACCTGAGAATCTCTTTTCCTTTAATCAGTGCTTCCTCCACCTCAGAGTTTCTTTTTTTTTGTCAGAAAAATCCACAAATTGGGGTTTCCCAATGTGCTTCTCTGCTCTGATCCCACCTCTAATGCAGAGATGCCACATTTATGCAGTGTGAAAATCTGAAAAACATATTTAATGATGTAAAAACCCAGCCGGGCTCCTTTCTAAACACACAAATGTGTGATCTAATGTACACATCAGTGATTTCAGATCCTGAAAGTTCAGGGGATTTTACCTGCTGGTCAGATTTGCTTGTTTTCCATATCCAGCTCCCCTCACTCAGCCCAAACTTTGCCTCTCCCTGCTGGGTCAGCCTTCCTGCACCCTCTCCAGGGTAAACCAGAGGTAAAAAGGGAAAAGGGAAGAGTTTGGGGAGGTGTCCCAAAAATCTAAGAAGAAATTACTGCAACTGGGATGTTGAAATAATGTTGTACATCCAGCATGTGTGTCCCTGGGAGAATCCTCCAGAGGATGTGTGCTGAAAGTCTGGTCCTGCCCTGATTTTATTCACTGATTATTCAGCCTCATTTTATTTTTGCTGTGGAGTTTCAGGTCCCATCCTCAGTGGTTTTTTCAGCCCCTCATTTGCCAACAAGAGGATTTTTGGTTGGTGACTGAAAACAACTTAAACCTGGGGAGAGTTGTCCCTGTTAAAGCCTTTAGGAGAGTCTTAAGAGTGATTTAACCCACGTTGTTCTTCATCAACATCTGTAGTTTTGCCAGCAGCAGGGGTTTGTGCTCACAGGGTGTGTGTCAGATCCCATTTTGGGGTGGGAAATTCAGCTCTACAGGAAAGACTTAATGCTAAAAATGTCTTCCCTCTGATCACAAGAGGAGAACATCCCCAGCTAAAAACTGAAATAATGCACACATCCCTCCCCAGATTTATCCTGAGGCAGTCCAAGTGCTCCTCCATGGGCAGGGGGAGTGATTAATGTGGTTTTAGATCTCAGTGTCCCTGCTTTGGTGGCTTTGCTGGTGCCAGCATGTGACATCAGGCTGGGGATAATGACTTGGAAGGAAGAGTCATTTATTCCTGCATGGTGGGGGAGCTTTTCAATCTCACACACAAAAGCACAACAAGAGGCAAGCCCACTGCAAGTTGGACAAATTCAACCTTGAAATGAGACACAGCTCCCTGGCTGCCAGGAGAATTAAAGTTTGAATCCACTTGTGAGGGGGAAGCTGTGGAGTTTGCCATGGCTTGGAGTTCAGACAAGACTTGCTGCCTGTGTGAAAAAGGGTTTTTCTTTAAGGCAGCATTTTGGAGGAGTTGTGTGATTTGTGTGTGCAGGAGGTCACTTGAAAGGAGTGGAGCAGTGCTGCCTTGGCCTTGGTGGGTGAATTACTGGATGTGATTAAATGACCTTTTTTTTGCTCTGGGTCACTGAGTTTCTATAAGAAAAGGATTGGCTGCCACATGGAGAGAGGGGCTGTGAGCTGGGGAGGAAATAATAAAAAATGAATGCCTGTCCCACTGTCTTTCTGACTGTAAATAACCCAAGTGGTGCTATTTAGCCCCTTGAAACAGAAATGTTAATAGCAAAACCCTCCAGAGGCAGGAGAAGACTTTGGTTCTTTAAGGATCTTTCTCTTCACAGGATTTGTCATTTTTGCTCTTCCCCAGAGCCTGTTTTGTATCGATCCTCCTCAGGAAGGTGGTGGGAATGGAAAGTGCCTCTGACCACAGGGAAGGCAGCACAACTCACTGCTGCTGGTTTTAGGTCCCAGGAGAAATCTGAAGCAATGATTGTTGTTGTATTTTCATTCTCTTTGCCTTCCACAACAAACCATAAAGGCTGGATTCAAACTGCCTGCTTTAAAGATCTTGGACACAGTCCCAGAGTAACACTGAGCTGAATTGCTCCATCACATTTGGATTTCTGGGATTCACCACAGTGGAATACAGGCAAAATTTAGACATTTTTAATGCAGCCTGTGTTTTTCCAACTGCTTTATTCCAGCTCTCAAAATGTTCCTGCAGCTTGAACAGTGGCAGGTGAGATTTTCAGAACTTATTGAAAAGAGCTTTGCCACCATGGAAGCCAACAGAAAAACCCTCTCAGTGTTCTCATGGCAAAAGGATTGGGCATCCTGGCACCTTGAATTCCCTTGGAGGGGAAAAGGGAATAATTTTCTCCATTCATGAGCACTGTTTCCTGCAGAATTCCTTTGGAAAAGTGGCTGGAAGTGGTGCTGCCCAACTGGCCAACTTCCTCTGGTGCAGCACTGTTAGATCCAAACTCCAAGCCAAGACTCAATTTTATCTCTTTCAGGGAAGAATTATACAAAAGGCAAGTGGAAAGGGGTTTGTGCAGCATTGTTGGAATAATTTCCAACTAATCAACATTGGAAACATTGGGGTTTAAGGACAAACCCTTCTTATTCCAGAGATTCTGCAGTCAGGAGCTGAAAGGAAACTCACTTTGATTTCTCATTGTCCATCAGCATAACAAACATCCTAATGCTGGATCAGACCACGAGTTTTACAACTAAAATCATTAATGAAGCAATTGTCTTTTCCCCACAAGGGTTCTTTGTGCTTTTTATGCATTTTGAGACCAGCCCTGCTCCCTGCAAAACCTCATGCAGCTCTGCTCCTGCTGTGAAATCCATAATTCTGGGGGTTGGAAGGAGGCTGGGCATGTCCAAAGAGCTCTGAGTCCATCAGTGCCTTTTGTGTTTACACTTCATTAGCCCATGTTTAAAAATACCACTCTCCCAGCTGGGCTCATGCACGTTTCTGAGCTGATCACTTTGCTGAACAAAATCTCCTTCTGCCTCAGCTTGCAGATTCCCTGGTGCCCTTGGAGATCAAGCCTGGCATTTCCTTGGCAACAGTTTCTGCTGTGCTGCATACTAAGGACAACAAGCACGTGCTGCAGGTACAGTCTGATGGGAAAAGGGGAAAAATATCCTCAAATCTGCTTTTTTCCTGCCTTTTCCTGCCATCCAGGAGCCCCAGCAACCCCTCCTGCAGCTCCTTTCCACCTCAGCAGAGGCTGGAATTACACCCAGAGCAGGGAGGGGGATGGAAATAAATCTCTGTGCCCTCTTTCCCTTGGCCATGTGCCTGGCTGAGATAAAAGGGGAAGTGAGATAATTCCTGGAGAGAGGCTGCAGATCATCCTGCCTGTCCTCCACAGTCAGGAGCAGCATCAGGAGTGAGGGTTAGAGGAGAGGGATGACCTGGGACATCACATTTGGGAAGGGACCATCTGCCTGCAGTTCTCCTGGGGGTTTTACATCTCTCTACATCCCTGCACATTCCATTCCTGCCATCCATGAGCCCCACTGAACAACCCTTCCCACACTGGGCAGCAGAGCTGAGCTGGCTGTCTCTTCCCAGGACATTTGGGAAGAGATCCCAAAGTGGGAATGTCAGGCTTGGGTGAGGATTTCTGTCAGAGCACAGCAGACAGGTTTCCCTCCTCTTGCCAAGCTGCTTCCCTGGAAACATTGAACTGCTGCAGTGCAATTGGTCTGTTTGTTGTTCATTTTCTCCCTTCTCCACTCATTCCTGCTGCCAAATAAACTCAGTCCTGGGCTTAAAATGCCAGACTCCTCCTACATGGCTGGAGCTAAGCCACGTTCTCATTCCCTGAGCACCTGCAATCTCTGAATTTGCCTTTTTCCCAACCTGCTGCATCCTTTAGAGTGGGATTTTTTTTTTTTGTTCCTTTTCATCCCTCAGCTCCCTCCCAAACCTCCCCAAGCTCCTGCCAGCAAGAAGAGGAAGAGGGTGAGTGATGATGTGCCCGAGTGCAAATCCTTGAAGCCGCTGCTGAGCGGCTCCATCCCCGTGGAGCAGTTTGTGCAGACCCTGGAGAAGGTGAGGAGTTTTGGGGGGCAGGTGGGATTCCAGCAGGTTTCTCACATCTCAGATGTGCTGCAGAGAGAGGGGAAACAATTTGAGTGTAGCTTGAAAATGGAGAAAATCCCAAAGTGCTCCAGAGTGTCCCTGCACTTCAGAATAAAATTGTTCCTTGTGGAGCTGTGTCCTATGGGAGGTTCATGTCAGTGATCTCCACTTTCCCATGGAAGCAGAGCTTTTGGGTGGGTGATTTGCCTCCCAGAACTTTAGGATTCAGCAGCTGAGGAAGCCTCAAAAGCATTTAAATTGCCACAGGATTTGTGAGAAGGTGACCAAGTGAAGAACAGATCCTGGAAATGCCTCCCCTTGGTGGGGGAGCCTCCTGAGGGAGCTGCACAAATTTGGTTGTTGCTCTGTGGGGTCTTGTTCTCACCTGCAGGAGATCATTTGGGAGATAATCAGCAGGGAAAAGGGCAGATTGCAGACTTCCAGTGCCTGAAGGGGCTCCAGGAGAGCTGGAGAGGGACTTGGGACAAGGAATTGAGGGTCAGGACACAAGGAATGGCTTCCCACTGCCAGAGGGCAGGGTTGGATGGGATATTGGGAGGAAATTTTTGGCTGTGAGGGTGGTGAGACCCTGGCACAGCTATGCCTGCCCCTGGATCCCTGAAATTTCCATGCAATTCCCCCTGTGCTCATTTCCCCCTCTCCCACCCCAAATCCAGCACGGCTTCAGTGATGTGAAGGTGGAGGACACAGCCAAGGGCCACATTGTGCTGCTGCAGGAGGCAGAGACCCTGATCCAGCTGGAGGAGGACTCCACCCACATCATCTGTGACAATGACGAGCCCCTGAGGGTCAAACTCAGGGACCTGGTGCTCAAATTCCTGCAGAAATTTTAGCTCATGGACATCAGGAGGCTCTGCAAGGAGAGAGGAGCCTGGAGCAGCAGAACTTGGAGAGAGAGAGAGAGAATTCTGTGATTCAGAGAGACCAGAAACCACCTTTTCCTTCATGAAGGAGCAAGGGAGTATTTTTAATGTCTGTTTTTTAAATCTTTATTTTTTAACCTGGGATACTTTGGAGGAGATTCCTGTTGTGTAAAACTGGGAGTTGGAATCTTACAGGAGATAGAGGAGCTGCAGAGCAAATAACTGGAGTGTTTTATTGACACCACCAGGGTGAAGTGCTGCTCCTCTGTGTCCCTCAGCAGTGTCTGCCCCACTCCTTCCCCTGACAGAACTCCATAGGAATATTGAAACAATGAAATTGTTCCTCCCACTGCTTTTTCCCAGTCCCCAGATCCCATTTCCTCTCCTCCCTGTGTTTTCTCTGCTGGCACGAGGAGGGGAGAGCTGGTGAGGCAAAGAATGCACAAATAAAAATGGAAAAAGGGGGTCTGGTGGACAGGGAGAACAGTGGGAAGAGCCTGGCCATTCCCTGCACAAGCAGAGGCACTTTGGAAAAGCTTTATCCTCCAGGAATTCAAGTGTTTGTTGATGCTGCAGCCTCACCTGTCACATCCAGATCTGTCCATGGAGCCCCAGGCTGGTTCCTCCCTCAGCAGTGGAGGAAACACCCCAGGAAGACACTTAGGGAAGTCCAGAAAGTAGGAAAATTCCTAATGCTCATCAAAAAACCTTTAAGATTTAAGTGCCTCTTGTTTCTACCTTCCAAAAACTTGTCCTTGCAGCCCCCCCATCCCAAATCCTGGATGGAATTCTGAGTTATTTATCCAAAGCCATCTGTACTGCAGACCTGGGGAGGCTTTTTCCCTCCCTAAATCACGTATTTGGGGCCTCACCTCAGTCAACAGGTGACAGATTTACTCTTCATTTTTTTTTTTTTATTATTGCATTGTTTTGTATTTATTTGGTGTTAAAAAATAAAAAAGCAGAGTGAGACTGCCCAGGAAGGAGCACATCCCATGGTTTGTAAAAGCCTCTCCAAGCCCATTGCATATCCTTGTCCTGACACCTTGGGGAAATAAAGCTGCTCCTCCAGTTCATCCCTGTGGGGAGGTGGAGGCAGCTCTGTAATAAAATCTCTGCCAGTGTCCACATCCCATTTTATTCCCATGAAGGATTTCTGTTGGGTTGGGTGTGCAGATCCCAGCACTCACACCTTTATTCAACAGTGGTGAAAAACTTGGGGGCAGTGGAATTAAATCCTGGTCAGGGTTTGCAGGTTTGCTGCTGTAGCATCACTTAAAAACAGAGTGAAAAAACTGGGATAATTTCACCTGAATAAACTCCAAAGGGATTATTCCTAACCCAGAGAGGCTGTGGGATGAACTCATCTTCCTGCTGGTTACCTCAGCTCCAGCACTGATCCCACTGCTCCTTCCTCTTCACATTCCCAAGGCTTTTTCCACCCTCCTCGGGGAGAAAGTGAAAATTAAAAAGCTTTTACATTTTTCTTCCTGTCATTTTGAGCAGGAAAACTTCTCATTGTTCCATCAGTCCAGCAGCTGAGAGTGGATTGTTTTGTTCTATTCAGGTTGTGCCTGCTGGAAAAAACAAACTTGCTGGGAGGGGAATTCTTTAATGAGAAACCCTAATTAAACTGGAGAAAGAAGTGCTTGTTCCTTCTGCAGAGAGAGAGAGAAAAACAGCATTTCTTCAGGCTGGGTCAGTCCTGCAGAGGGAACTGTGGCAGCCCAGGGGAAGAATGGCATGGATGCAATCCAGGTTTTATTCAGAAATTCCCAATTTAATGGCCAAAGATCAGCAAAGGTTCCTTGTTTCACTCTCCTTCTTCCAGAAGGGAAAATAAATCCCCTTTGCCTCCATGTGGTTCCTTGTGCTGTGCCCATTCCCATTCCCTGGATTCCACATCCCTCCCTGAGCTGCTCCAGCCTCTCTCCCCTCATTAAACACAATTAGTGGGGTGTGTGGCAAGTGATTAATCCCCAGTGACTTCCCAAGCTTGTGCTCCCACAGGAATAATGGGGAGGAGAGGTTAAAATCAGATTTCTGCTCTTGGATGGCTTTTAGGGAACAGCTGTTCCTGGGTGGAGAGGAGTTCATGGTGTTTCCTCTCCATTCATGTGAGATGGAAATGAAAACAGCAGGACCGGGTCAGTTAATGCCACTGGCCAGGCTGTCACTGTCCCTGGGATCTGTCACCTCCCTGGGCACCTGGAGGTGAGGAGCTGAGGGAAATGGAGCAAGGGGCTGGATCTGTGCCCCAGCAGCAGCTCAGCCTTTGGGAGGAGTGGGAATGAGCAGAGGGATTTGGGATTGGCTGCACAGCGTGGCCTGGGCAGGCTCCTGGTGGGAAAGGTGGGACCTGACAGGTCCCATTCACCTGGCACGGGTGAGCTGGCACCTGGGAGCCACGGACAGTGGCCCCAGTTCCTCAAGGATCCATGGACTGTGACCCAGTTCTTCAAGGATCTATGGACTGTGACCCCATCCCTCAAGGATCCATGGACTGTGAGCACATCCCTAAGGGATCCATGGACTGTGACCTCATCCCTTGATCCATGGACTGTGAGGACATCCCTTGACAGTGACCCAAATTCTTCAAGGATCCGTGAAGTGTGAGCTCATCTCTGAAGGGTCCATGGACTGTGACCCCAGTTCTTCAAGGATCCATGAACAATGACCCAATCTTTGAAGGATTCACGGATTGTGACCTCCATCCTCAAGGATCCATGGACTGTAACCCCATCCCTGAAGGATTCACAGATTGTGACCCCCATCCCTCAAGGGTCCATGGACTCTGACCCAAATTCTTCAAGGATCCATGGACTGTGATCCAATCCCTCAAGGATCTATGGACTGTGATCCAATCCCTCAAGGATCTGTGGACTCTGACCCCCATCCCTCGAGGATTCGTGGACTGTGAGCACATCCCTTGACAGTGACCCAAATTCTTCAAGGATCCATGGACTGTGACCCAACCCCTGAAGGATTCACAGATTGTGACCCCCATCCCTCGAGGATCCATGAACTGTGACCCAAAATCATCAAGGATCCATGGATCCAAGGATCCATAGATCCAATCCCTGAAGGATCTATGGATTATGACCCCCATCCCTTGAGGATCCATGGACTTTGAGCTCATACTTCAAGGATCCATGGACAGTAACCCCAATTCTTCAAGGATCCATGAACAATGACCCAATCCTTCAATGAATCACAGATTGTGACCTCCATCCTCAAGGATCCATGGACTGTGACCCCCATCCCTCGAGGGTCCATGGACAGTGACCCCAATTCTTCAAGGATCCATGAAGTATGAGCTCATCCCTGAAGGATCCATGGACAGTGGACCCAATTCTTCAAGGATCCATGGACTGTGACCCAATCCTTCAAGGATCCATGGACTGTGACCCAATCCTTCAAGGATCCATGGACTGTGACCCAATCCTTCAAGGATCCATGAACAATTACCCAATCCTTGAAGGATTCATGGATTGTGACCCCCATCCCTTGAGGATCCATGGACTGTGACCCAAATTCTTCAAGGATCCATGGACTGTGACCCAATCCCTTGAGGATCCATGAACTGTGACCCAATCCGTGAAGGATTCACAGATTGTGACCTCCATCCCTCAAGGACCCACAGACTGTGAGCACATCCCTTGACAGTGACCCAAATTCTTCAAGGATCCATGGACTGTGACCCAACCCCTTGAGGATCCATGAAGTGTGACCCCTTGAAGACCATGCAGGGGTCAGGTCCTCCCTGAAGGCCCCATCACCTGGGTCTGGTCACCAGGGAAGGGCTGGCAGTGGGTCCTTTCCTGGGCTCCAGCAGGAGCTTTTCTGGCACTGCTGGGCAGAACAGAAGCAATTCCAGTGAAATTGCTTTTTATCAAGGAGTGCATCATCCAGAAGGGAAAATCGGGGGCACTTTGTAGTGCAGAGGATGGAGTGTAAAGCACTTCACCCTGCCCTCCTCCTGGGAGCAGGGAATGAATTATTCACAGGATTTATCACCTCTGTTTCCTCATCCCAGGGTACAAACCCTCACACAGGGAAGTGGAACAGGAGCTGTGGCTCCTCTCACCAAACACAGCAGGAAAAATTATTGATCAGGAGATTTTTATCTCAGGAAAAGCCTTAGGAGAAAATCAGCTCCAGCTCCCAAAATGCTGCTGGGCTTGTTTGGGAACCACATCCCAAACCAGCATCCCACTGCTGCTGCCAGGCTGGGATCCTGGAGTGAGGAATTCTGTGTCCTTCCCTGCAATATTCTGGGGAGAGATCACTGGCATTTGAGAGGCTGAGCATCCACCTCCTCCCTAAAATCCTTTGGAGTTTCCTTGAAACCTCTCCTGGAAACAAACCCAAGCACAAACTAAATCTTACTCCAAGGCAGAAGGGAAAAGAAAGGACACAATTCCCAGTGGGAGCTGCAGCAAGGGCAGGAGACACCGAGGTGAAAAGTGACAACAGAGATAAAAAGTGACAACAGAGATAAAAAGCGACAACAGAGATAAAAAGTGCCCACGGAGGAAGCAGCTGCTCAGGAGGGAGGGCAGAAAACCAAAGGCAGCAGGAAGGAGGAGAGGAAATCCAGCCACGGGCAGGAAATCCTGGGGGATTCCCAGCCCAGCGTGGAGGGGATCCCGTGGCTCCATTGCTCCTCCCTGCAGGTTTGAAGCCGAGAATCTGCTCACAAACCTCGTGGATCCGTTTGGTTTTTCCACCTTCCTGCACAGGGGAGGGACTGGGAACCTCCTGAGCAGCAACAGCCCCGTCCTGGTCCAGCCCCTCTCCCAAGCCCCAGCAAAGAGGCACCGAGACGCTCCCAAGTTAAACTCTCCATTTATTGGAACCTTTTACAAAAAAAAAAACCACCTCAACGTTTGTGCTCGTGTCGAAGGAAGAGCGTTCCTTTGTCTCTCAGTTCCTGTTGGATTTGCAATCCTGGCGGTGCTCGCCGTGGGCACAAGGGGAGGAGGAGGAGGAGGGCAGGGGCCGTGTCACCTCCTCGCTCGTGGCTATTTACAGCGGGAAAAGCCTCGCTCCGTGCCCGGGGGAAGCAGCAGAAACTCCGCAACGGGGGGAAAAAAAAAGGTGCAGCTGCCAAAAGCCCTTCCCATCTCCTCGGGGGGGAGGCCGAGTGCCCCAGGAGCCGGGATGGGTCGTACAACCAAACCTGAGCTTCGGAGTGACCCTGGGATGCCCTGAAAATCCCGGGAGGATGTTTGGGGTGGTGGCACTCTCTGGAAAAGCCCCTCTCCTCCCAGCTGGAGGAATAGCTGGAATGTCTCAGGAGCAGAGAGCTGTGAATCCCAACCCTGTGCTCCAGGGGGTTTGGGATGATTTGGGAAAGAGCTGCAGCAATAGGACCGGGAGAGGCAGCACCCGCCCTGTGGGTGGGGAGGATGTTGCTGCTGGCATTTCATTCCCTCACAGAATTCCATCCCTCCCAACTGCTGCTGACCCAGAAATCTCCCTGGAGCAGCCTCTTTATCCCTTCACCCCCAAATCTTTCCCCTTTAGGGGCGCTGAGAAAGGAGAAATTCATCCCACGACACGCAGAGAGATCCCACTGCACATCCTGTCCCTGCTCCAGCACTATGGACAGGGGAATCCTCCCAGTAAAGGAAAAAACCAGCTTGGGAAAAAGGCCAAAGGCCTGGGAGGAAGAACAGCTGGATTTGGAAGCAGAATTCCCAGCCTGGGGCTCTGACACCCTGAGCATCCCCAGCCCCACAGTGCCAACACTTCCCATCCCATCCCTGCTCCCCCAGGCTCTCACTGGAATAACATTTCCCTTTGGATTTTCCTTCCCTGGAGGCTGCTGAGCACTGCCTGGCTTTGGATAAAGTGCAGCCCCTGCCCACATCACCCCTGCTAATGAATCCCTGCTAATGAGGGTGGAATTAAAGCCAGAGTTGCTCAGGCCCCTGGGGAAGGCTGGAGCTGACACAGCTCCTGCCAAGTGCCACATTTCCACTCTGGGCAGGGGCAGAGGATCCTCCCAGGTGTTCCAGGGAGTCTCCCATGGCATTTTTAAGGAGACACTGAGACTTTCATGTGCTGCTTTTTTTTTTGAAACAAAAAGGGAATGGAAAGAGGAACAAAAACACAGGCAAAGACTCCTTGATCCGTGTTTTGCTGTGGTCAGTGGTGCTGGTGAAGGCACGAGCCATGGGCTGTGCTGGGAACAGGATCCTCCTTCCCTCCCCTTCCCACGGAGGAGAGGAGTTCGGAGAGGCCCCAAAAACGTGGTGCAGGAGGAGCACGGGCAGGGCTGACCTTGGAGGAGCTGCTGCTGGACCATCCCTGCTCCCACACAACCAGGGGTGACAGCCAGGAAAACCAGGGACATGGAGGTGACCACACAAGTGTCCCCAGGATGTGAGGATGGGGGTTAAGGCAGCTGAAGCCCACAGCAAACCTGACACAGGCAGAGGATGGGGATGAGGCAGAGCAGGAATTGCAGCTCTGGCACACCCAGGGAAGGGTCAGAGCCTCCAGGAGCACCCCCAGCCCTGGCTGTGCTGCCCTTCCCCAAGCCCCAAACACACTCCTCTGGCTTTAGAGGATCAGCAGGGAAAAGACAGAGACAGCAGCAACTGAACCCCCAGGGCTGCAGCAGGGGAACAGCACAGGGCCAGAGCTGCAGCCTGGAAGGACCTCCCAGACCAACCTCACCCCCTCTGCAGGGCCTCAGGGTGGGGAGCAGAGCAGAGCAGAGCAAAGGGCTCCTCACCAGGGGACACCTGAGAGCCTCAGTAGCAGCCACAGGGCAAGAGGAGCCAGGATCTGGTGGGTGGGAAGGGCTGGGGACAGCAGGGGTGACAGCAGCTGCACCCAAACAATCCAACCTGGCCTGGGCTGAAGGGTCCAGAGGGGGAAACGGGGTGGGGAGAGGGGAGAGAAAAGAAAAGAAAACAAAAAAAAAAGCGCCTCAGGAGGCAAATCTAAAACACTTTCATTTAAATAACAATAATTATAATTAAAAAGAATGGCTGCCCTTGGCTGGCAAAGGGGCAGAGCCAGTGGCCAGCGAGCCATTCCTCAGTGTATGATCCGTGGGAGTGTCCTCACAGGAGCACTGGGATCCCATTCCTTGGCTGGGTGAGTCCTCACATGGGATCCCATTCCCTGTCCAAGTGTCCTCACATGGGATCCCATCCCTGTCTGGGTGAGTTTTTCCATGGGATCCCATCCCTGTCTGGGTGAGTTTTTCCATGGGATCCCATTCCTGTCTGGGTGAGTCCTACCATTGGATCCCATTCCCTGTCCAAGTGTCCTCACATGGGATCCCATTCCTGTCTGGGTGAGTTTTTCCATGGGATCCCATTCCCTGTCCAAGTGTCCTCACATGGGATCCCATTCCCTGTCTGGGTGACTTTTTCCATGGGATCCCATTCCCTGTCTGGGTGAGTTTTTCCATGGGATCCCATTCCTGTCTGGTGGGATCCCATTCCTGTCTGGGTGAATTTTTCCATGAGATCCCATTCCCTGTCTGGGTGAGTTTTTCCATGGGATCCCATTCCCTGTCCAAGTGTCCTCACATGGGATCCCATCCCTGTCTGGGTGAGTTTTTCCATGGGATCCCATTCCCTGTCTGATCAGTCCTTCCACGGGATCCCATTCCCTCCCTGGGTGAGTTTTTCCATGGGATCCCATTCCTTGTCTGGTGGGATCCCATTCCCTCCCTG
>JBBMKD010000145.1:110897182-110909739 GCA_037834095.1 Argya squamiceps
TCAGCTGATTTTGTGTGAATTGTTCTTTCTGGGAGTAAATTTGGAGCTCCTCACTCCCATATGCAATCCAGGAGCTCGAAGCAAAGTTGGGGTTTTTTTCTGGTTTGGAAAACAAGGGCTGTGGTCAAAGTAAGGCAGGGGAAAAGCAGGATAAAGCTGGGACTCACCCAAGAGTTTGTGAGTCAAAAGGAGGGAAAAGCAGGATAAGGCTGGGGCTCACCCAAGAGTTTGTGAGTCAAAGTAAGGCAGGGAAAAGCAGGATAAAGCTGGGGCTCACCCAAGAATTTGTGAGTCAAAGTAAAGGAGGGAAAAGCAGGATAAAGCTGGGACTGACCCAAAAGCTTCTGCAGGTGAATTGGCCCAGAAAAGCACAAGTCACATCACCAAGCAAGAGTTTGGTAAATGCTGAATTACCAAGCTGAACCTGACCCTGGGCTGGTACTCAGGCAAAGCTCCCAGGAAGGGAAAGGACTGACTGAACTGGGGGGTTGATCAGCATGGGCAGTGTGATGATCTCACTCTGGATCACACACATCACTGCAGCTTTGTCAGTTTGGAAGGTTTGGGGCTGCTCTCATCAGAAAATCAAGCTTGAGGACAAGCAGAGAAGCTCATTCTGCCACCATGGCCACCAGCCTCACCATGTTCTGTCCTCCTCCTTTTATCCAGAAGTATCACCTACAGATCCTGCTCTGCTCCTTAAAATGGAGATATTAAAACCCTTTGAGTCCTTCTGCTGGAAACCTCAGGCATCTGAGCTCCAGAGCCCAAAGAGAAAGAAAAGCCAGGACAGCATTCCCTGCCCAGGCAGCTCCTGGTTAGTAAATGCCATGTCGAGGGATCTGTGTGCAGCCAAACAGGTCTGCAGACCCGGATTTGCCATTTTCCACAGATTATTCCCTTTTAAACAAGCAGCTAAATGGAATGAGCCCTCTCAGGCAGCCACCAGGCCAGCAGCAAAGGGCTTTACAGCCACTGGAAGTGGCTGCAGGGATCAAAGGCAGCGATTTATTCTGGAACAAAGCTGGAGGAAGGGATTAGTCACTGCTGGCAGCCACAGGAGCTGGCACTGAAGCCAGCCCAAGTGCTCAGAGACACCTCCAGCATTCCCAGCCCCCAGCAGGGGGAGAAACCAAACTGCTGCAGGCCTTTTCCAGCCACTGAGGGCCCTCACAAATGCAGCAGAAGGGAGAGGAGCTGCAATTTTGGCTGTCATTTCTTAGAATGTGTGCAGAGGTGGTGAAAATTATGCTTGGGGGTGAATAAGGTTTAGCCCCAAAAATCACAGAATCCCAGAATGGTTTGGGTGGGAAAGGACCTTAAAGCTCACCCAAATCCACCTTCCACTATCCCAGGCTGCTCCAAACCCTGTCCAGCCTGGCCTGGAACATTTCCAGGGGCAGCCACAGCTTCTCTGGGCAATAAAGAAATTCAATAATGGCTGTGATGTGGCTGCTGGAGCTGGAACAGTTCTTCTATCCTGGGGAGTTCTCCTAAGGCAGTGCTAGAGGTACAAACCCTTGGGTAAAAGTGAGGTTTTGAGCTTGCACAAACAAGGTTTCTCATCCACAGCCTTTGGGGTTTGCTGCAATACTGATTAACGTGAGATGGGAAGAGTTTTTAGAGCTTTAAATGTGAGGGTGAAGTGCCTACATCACTCAGGGGCAGCCCTGAGTGACTACAAACAACTTCACGTTGCATTTCCACCTACTCACTTCAGGCTGGGTGATGGGGACAGAATATTTGATCAGACTCCTGTGCCATTTACAAATCTTACTGATGCTTTAGTAAATTATGCCATCTATATTTAAGTCAAAGGGGGTTTTATTTTTAAATCAAATATATTCTGCAGCCCTGTTTATCTCGTTATCCATGAAAGACTCAAAGTTCCAAGGCAGCTTTGAGCTTGGCTCTTGATTAATTCCCAGCCCACCAGGGAAAAGAAATCTGCTTGGGAGGACAACCCCCAAATCACAGCCAAGCAGAGCAGTTTGTAAATGATGTTTCAAGGAACTCAGCAATAAATAAGGTCAACAATGGAGTAAGAGAAGTCCAGCTCTGCCTTGGGGAATTCTGCAAGCACAGAGCCACACATCTCTGGCCACCTGGTGGGGTTTAGGGCTCTTATTTTCCTTCCAAAGGCTCTGCACACGTTGCTTTGTCTCATTAACTTGTAATTCACACAAAATGATGAAATGGTTTGGGTTGGAAGGGGCCTGAAAGATCATCCCATGCCAACCATGCCATGGGCAGGGACATTTCCCACTGTCCCAGGGTGATCCAAGCCCCATCCAGCCTGGCCTGGGACACTTCCAGGGATCCAGGGCAGCCACAACTTCTCCAGGAATTCTATTCCAGGGTATTATCATCCTCACAGCAACAATTCCTTCCCAATACCCCATCTAACTGCCCTCTGGCAGTGGGAAGCCATTCCCTGTGTCCTGTCCCTCCATCCCTTGTCCCCAGTCCCTCTCCAGCTCTCCTGGAGCCCCTTTAGGCTCTGGAAGGGACTCTGAGCTCTCCCTGGAGTTTTCCCTTCTCCAGGTGAGCACCCCCAGCTCTCCCAGCCTGGCTCCAGCCCTCAGAGCAGCTCTGTGGCCTCCTCTGGACTCTCTGCAGCAGATCCACGTCCCTCTGCTGCTGGATTCTCTTCAACAACCTTCTGCCTTCAGGTGCTTTGATCCTGGATCCTGCTGGCACACGTGTGCTGCTGCTGCTGTGCCTGGAGCCACTTCAATCACAGCCCAAACCCACCCTCATCCCCTTCCCTTCTGCCCTCCAGTTTCCCCCACAAAGCTCTGGGATCTGAACACGGAGCAATTCCTTGCATCCCAAAGTTACTGGGGAGGTGTTTGTTGCACAGAGATTCAGCAGCACTGCCAGATCTGAGAGAATTGGATATTCCCCATCAAAAGAGCTCTTTTTTTTTTTTCCTCATGAGGGAAATCAGAATCACAGCTCCTCATTTTCTTTTTGACACTGGCACGCACTGGGTGGTGTCTCCTGCCAATCCCACATCCCCACCTGCCTGTTCCTCTGGCCAGCACATCTCAGCTCAAACAGAGCCTCACCTCTGCTCCCAATGCTCTTGTCACCCTTTTCCAGAGCAGACTTTGGGATTTCTCACTGCCTGATGAAGCCCAGGGAAGTTTTCCATCATTGTAGATGAATGATAAAAACTCCCAACAGGATTAAACACCCAGTGTGGAGATGGGCTGAGCAACAAAGCATGTCAGGGATGCCTGGAGGCTGCTCAGGGTTAACCCTCCTGGGAGAAATCCCAGATTTGGGCTCTTTTAACAACTGGGATGTAGAAAAACAGGAAGAAAAGATAGGAAGAAAAAAAAAAAAGAAAAAAAAAAGAAAACAGGAAGAGTAGAGGTCTTATCAGAGCAAGGCACCCCTTCAGAAAGGACCTGGCAGAAGCTGTCTGTGACCCAGCCACCCCACAGTGTCACCATCCCAAAGCAGGCACAGGACAATTCCCCTGCTGGGAACCCAAAATTCCCCCCAGCACATCCAGCTCACAGTGAAGGTGACACAAAGCAACTCCAGTGTGTGTCAAGTCCCCCCAAAAAAACCAGCAGGGCTCCAAGATGTGCAGATGAGAGCCAGGTATACAAAAAGCCATTATCTTCCATCAACAGAAATGCATTTTTCCTTCACAAATAACACCCATTAGCAGCTCCAAGGAGAACAATCCCCTGCTCCAAAGGAGGATGAGGTTTTTCTGCACGCACAATGCAAAGATTTTTTTTCTGTAGAATTCACAGGTTCAAAAAGGACTTAATGTGAAAGATTATTTCCCAATTATCCCAGCAATTTTCTCTCCTCATTGTTCCTGGACCATAAGGGGTTTTTTTAAATGTGAGCAGAAGGATTTATTCATCACAATAATAATAAAAGGAAATATTAAATCAATGAATCTCTTTGCATGCAGCATAAAGCTCGCAGTGCTATTAAGCTCAGTAGCTTCCTGTCACATAAACCACACGCAGTTTGTGTATTTAAGCACCATCTCCCTCTTTTATTTTTCCCTTCCCTAATTTGTAAGGCATTATCCTTCCATTTGTCCTCTAAACACAAGCAGATTCAGTGTTAGTTCTTGTTAGTGGCTCTGTGTCCCTGCTCTCTTTCTGAGGGGAGATTTATATTTAATTTTGATTGTTAACAATGGCCAGTGAAGAAAGTTATGCTGGGATGACAAGGAAGTCCTAAAATAAACAAAAAACTGGGGGGAATTCACTCCTTACAAATCCAAGTGAGTACACTTTCATGGGTCTGAAAATGAATTTCAAGGTGTCACTTCTTCAGTTTGGCTGGGGGAAAAAAAAAATAATCAGCCCAAATATATGCAAAAGTCAGCTACAACCTTGGGAGGATGGAAGCTCTCACAGACACATCAGCCTTGGCTTGTAATAGAAAGTGAGAGATGAGTTCTGAGTCAACACTAATTCAGTGGGTCCCTCTTTTGTTTTGATAAAAAATTCATCTGGCAAAGTGCAAAAACAGTTACTACTTAGGTATTTATAAGGTGTCAAGTGTACCCACTGGCAGGCACTTAAAGAGCCTCAGGAAAGATTTCCAACGAGCAACGATCTTGAGCTTTAAGCACCAAAATTCACATTAGGCTCCTCAAAAGCAGCTGGCATTCTATGAGTGCTAAACACCAGGCACCTCTTTGGTTTTTCTCCACTGATAAAAGTATCCAAATGAGGTACAGACACCTTCAACCATCCCCCAAGACTGCAGCTGAGCTGACACATCCAACTCCAACATGCAAACCCCACCACGAACAAGCCCATTGTAGCTACATCTGCCTTACCATGATTGGGACGCCAATGTCTGGCCACAGGAGATCCTCAGAGGGAAGCTTGGGAGAGTTCCACACCACCACAACTTTATTTAAGTAGGGGAGACCATTGAGCCTTTCTAGGGAGTTCATCAACACCTCCTCCCGCTCGTAAGTCAACATCACCACCGTGAACTGCTCCCGCGGGACGTTGCCACCCAAAGCGGCCTGGAACTCCTTCCCAGAGCCGCCTGCTCCTCCACCAATGGGTCGAAATCCAGTCCCAGACCCCAAAAATTTAGCTTCTGATGGTAAAACGGGGTCAAAGGGGGTGTAGGGGAAGAGGTGGAAAGGCCCCGGGGCAGAATTCCAATTCCTGTAGATATCCATCGCGGTGAGGGTGAAGTTGCGGAGATATTTGGGAGAGGCGTAGGGTGGTTCTGTCTCCACAGGCCCCAAGTCCAGGTCACCATTGTCTGCCATGTTGGGGTCTGTGCCAGCAGCTTTGCCAGACCGGTGGGGGATCTCCACGGCGGGTTCTTCTCGGATAGGAGCAGCTGGGATTTGGATTCGAGTCCTTATGATGGCTAAGACCGTGCTGAAGACGTTGTCGGAGGTGGAGAAGTAGGTCTCCCACAAGAAGCGGCCCTGCCTCCTCATGGCAAGGAGATCGTTGTCAGAAATGCTTCTCAGAAGGAAGTGCACTTCTGTGATACGTGGCTTTGGTATGATTAAGGCTGCCTCGTTCCACCGGATCACGTCGTTGTAGGGTAGCTGAACTTGCTCTCCGAGAACCACCGGGATGGCCCCGACCTCCAGGGCCTCAAACAGTCTCATGGTACACCCGGCGGAGATCACTAAACGGGTGTCCCCGGGGGTGATGATCAGTGCAAAAGTAGAAAGCTTCAGTAGCTCTAGTCTGTCGTCCCTTTCTCCACACAGAGCCCACTCAGTGGGCAGACTCGCCTTAGGCTGGTTCTTACAGGTGAACTCCACCAGAACAAAGTCCAGCTTGCTGTCCTGAACGGCCTTCAGGGTGGTGATGATTCGGTCGTCGTAGTCGGCCGGGGCGTTGCCTTCGATCTCCTCTTCGAAAGAACGAACCTCCTGCAAGCTGGAGCGCAGAGACTCGATCTTCTCCCCCTGGAAACTGAACAGGTACTTACGTTTGACGGGCACCTGGGGAGGGATTTCTAGGAAGTTGGGCTCGGACATGGCGTGGACCAGCGGCGACACCACGATGTCAAACCCCGGTCGGTACTGGGCGTCGTAAAAGGTGGACTGGGCGATCATGGCGCGCCCCGTGCTGATGTTGTAAATTAAGTTCTGGGTTTCCGACTTCCTCGAGAGGTTGATGATGAGATGGTTGTGTCCATCAGTCCTCCAATATGGCAAAGAGTGCAACTGTTGCTCTAGTTCAGTAGGTTTTGGCATTACGGGCTCTTGCATTTCCCCCACTAAAATTATATACACGCAAGCAATGTTTGCGTTTTCAGTAACATAAACATTAGTTCTGACAGTGGCCTCAAAGGCCTGTTTAATTAAAGGGTCTAAGGAACTACCAAAAGGGTAATCATCACTGTTGTAGACATAGACTGGAAAGCCAGATGTCAGCGGGCAGCGTGAGTAGTCAAAGCAGTTGTGCAGCCTGCAGTTCCTGTTGGATTTCGGCAGGGGGAAGAACGTCGCGTCGTCCTTGTCCGGCAGCAGCCGGATGGGCAAGGACAGCTTGGGCTGGTTCTGCGCCATCAGCTCCTTGTAGGAATGCTCCGTCTGACTGATGACGTTCTTCAGCTGCAGCAGGTCCTGCTTGGCATTCTCGATGCTCTTCTTGCAGGCCTCGATCTTCAGGTTGAGCTTGGCGATCTCGCTGTTGAGCTCCTGGCGCTTGGCCTCCAGCTGGAGCAGCTCCTCGCTGACCGACTCGCGGATGCGGCACAGGTCCTGCACGTGCTTCACCTCGCACAGCTCGTTGCCCGTGCGGGGCCCGAAGATGCGCTTGCCGGCATCGTCCGCGTCGTCGATGGTGGTCAGGTAGTAGTGGGCGATGAGGGGGAAGAAAACCAGGATGACAAAGAGGGTGAAGCTGAGCCAGGTGAGCCGGATCCGACTGGACCACCTCAACACCCACGGCTGGCCTCCGTTCCCCACTCCTCCCCCATTGCGCAACATCGTATAGCCAGTCATGAGTTCCAAAGCCGCCGCCGCGCAGTCACGTCGGATCAGCAGCCATAACCAAAGAGGTTTTTACAGCAAAGGGAAATGTTATTGTGCCTGCTCAACCAGAAGCCAACGGAAGGGGAATTTCATCTTCTCGCAGTGCCGGCGGCTCCTCCACGGTCGTTTTGCTGCAGGCACAACTCCTGATCCCGATCATTGACCTTCTCGCCCGCCCCAGCCCACCCCTTGGTCCGCAGGCAACCTCTGTTGGAAGTGTCACAGCGTTGTCATGGTGATGCAGAGTCACAACAGGCAGGAGGAAAACGCAGTGGGACCAAGCCAAACTCTACCGCCGCCGCCGACATCCCGCATTACCATCCGATGAATATGCAGAGGAGCCAGAAGGGACTCGTGGCACTGTCAGTCTCTCTCATCGCTGCCAGGAGGGTGAAGCTCTGCCATTCCTGCAAGAGAGCAATCACACAGTCAGGCAACACAACCAGAACAACCCATCAGTGACCTAAGACATGGTTAGATTTAAAAGCAATTGTCCTCTCTCAAAAGAACGACCTCTGGGGTGTCACCTGAGAAGGTGATGGGATCCATGAGATGTGGGCACACAGCTTTCTCCAGGTTCTCTGCTCTTCTTTAGGGTTATGTAGGGCTGCTCCAGACCACACAATCTCCTCCCCTGGACCTGGATCCCTGTTTTTCCCACCTGCAAGGCCCTCTCTCCTCACATCCAAACCAGAGGTGTTGACACACACCTGCTCTCCCTGCCCACCCTGCTGCGATCCCGGGACGCAGCAGCGCTGGGAATTTGGACTGCATAACTGATTGTAATCACCATTGTTCTGCTCTGGTGGCTAGAGCTGATGAGGAATTTTTAGATGAAGTGTTTTGCTTTCATTTCCTGCTGGAAATTTTTGATTCGTTGCGTGAGAAAGTTTAAAGGGGACGTACTTGTGTTGGTTACAATTGACTGGCTTGGCTGCGTACGAGGGAATTTCTGGTCAACAATGGAAAAGTCTACACCGTACATCAAAGCAAAGATGCTGAAATTAGGATGTGTTGGGAGAAATTCTTCCCTTGAGGGTGGGCAAAGGATGCCCAGAGAAGCTGTAGCTGCCCCCAGATCCCTGCAAGTGTCCCAAGGCCAGGCTGGATGGGGCTTGGAGCAATCTGGGATAGTGGAAGGTGTCCTTGCCCGTGGCAGGTGGAACTGGATGAGTTTTAAGGTCCCTTCCCACCCAAACCACTCTGTGATTCTATTAACTTCAGCTCTGACTCAGCTCTAGGCCAACAGATTCGAATCTAGGCCACATCAATATGCTGTCACTAGAAAATCTCCCCTTTTATTGGCATCCTCCAAGGTACTGAAGTTTCTGGGATATTTTTTCATACACTGGACTTCCCACATCACTGATGAATATAGAGCTGGGCTTAGCAACAGCTCCTGCCTGGCCTCAAGAGAAGCTCATTCATTTCCGTTTCAATTTTTAATTAGAAAAAAGTCATCCACGCTGGTGACGGTCATTTTTCACTAAATCTATTTAATGCCCTTCTCATCTACTCATCAAGAATTCCCAGAAAGAAGGTGAGGAAGCAAATCTCAGCTGAAATAGAGATCTGGAAATGGGCCAAAGCAAAAAAAAAGTTCACCTTAAAGCAGCAGAGAAAAGTCAGGAGGAATTTTCAGTGTTGCACTCAAGTGCACGTCAGAGAAAATAAAGGGGAAATTTGATTTTAACCATGAAAAACCATCATGAAGAGGGGAAATATGTGGGGTAATAAAGCACAATCCCCAGACCTATTGTTACACAGCCATTTGTTGTCACTAACTTAACACCCCATGATTAAATGGGATTTCCACCCCCCCACACACAAATGTGACCCACAACCCAGCTGCACAGCAGAATGAACTCTTAACACTAAGGCAGATTTTAAATTCATGACATTGGCAAACAGCAGTGAAAAGCCAGGAGGATAAAGGGGCTGAAAAGTCAGCAAAAGGCTAAATCAGCTTTCTTGGATCTTGGCAGCACATGGCTGTGGGCAGATGGGAGGCTCCAGCCTCTGGGACACTGCTCTGCCCCAGCAGCAGGATTTTAGCAGGTGCCAACACACAACTGAAGGCAAAAATAATAATAGTATTAATTTTAAAAAAGCTTTTTTTTTATTTTTCTTCCTTCCTCCTCCCTCCTTTCAGGCCCTCTGCAGGAAGTGAAGCTCATGCTGTGTGTGTATGCCAGCCCCTGTTATTTCAGCCTGGTCCCAAGGGGGCTGCAAAGATCCTCCAGTTGCCACCAGTTTTCTGCAAACAGCTGGCCAGGAGATGAGCTGCCCTAATAATGCTTTTCCTGAGGGAAATGCCAAAGCACACACTCCCTTGAACACCACAGAATCTAAAAAAAATCAGCTTAACTTTAAGGCAAGACACACGTGGGGAAAACAAGCTTTGTTGGGGTTTTTTTGTTTGGGGGTGCCATGGGGTAAGTAGGGTTAAATGCTGCAGGGTGTTGGGGGAACACAGGAATGAGGGATCATAAATGGTCAGAAAAAATTGCAGCCCCAAAAGTAAGACTGCATCAAAATTTTACTCCTTTATGGTTACCTTGCACATTTATAAGGCATAAATGGTAATGAAATGGCAAACTGGACTCCCTAAAATGGCAACTAGGGTCCTTGAAAAGCTGAATCCATCACCCCACAGCTGATCTTCAGCAGCTTTTCTGCCACCTAAAACTTCCAGTGGCTCCTCTGCTCCTTCCCTTCCTTGACACAGAACCAAATCCATCCTCCTCACCCCAAAATGTGGGTTGGGAACTAAAAATATCCACATGCTCAGAAGTTTGAGGTTGCCAGTGTGACTCCGTTGCTCTCCTGGAAAACAGCACATGGGAAAGCCCCAGAGCAGGCTGAGGAGGGATTTAAAATGCACCACACGTGGCTTGGGATTAGTTAAAAGTATGGACTGTCAGTATGAAATATGTGCTGGTGATAAAATGAGCACTTTAGACACACTCCTGGACTCTTCTTCACGATTAAGAGTTTATTCCTCATCAACTCAATAGAGCCTGAGGTTGTCACACATTGCCATTAGGACTCATAAAAAAAAAGGCAAAGTAAAAACACAATCTGTGGTTTTATCAAGAGAGACTTCAGGGCTGTGTTTATCAGCCCTGAGGAAAAAGGCTGCTGATTCCCCATCATTCCCAGAAAGAAATTTGGGAGAAGAAGCAGGATAGCTGCTGGGCTTTCCAGCCAACTCATCCCTCTCACTCCCAAGGATTATTTTAGTTCTTTAAAAGTTAACAAACTCCACTCTGAAAACTCTCAACGTTGCTGCCTGATGGAGCTAATCACACACACACAGAAAGAGGCAGGAAGAGCTCTCAGGAGATGAGATCAATAATCACCAGAGCCTCTTCCCAAATGCCAACCTGACTGAATTCTCACAAGTTTGCACACTGCTGTTCCTTCTCCCACAAAACTCAGCTGCTCAGAGCACATTGTCAAAGCTCAGGCTGCATCCCCAGCTTTCCTCAGCTCCACAGCAGGCACTGCCTGTGCCAGTGAAGTTATGGGAATACCTGAGGTTCTCCCTCACTTTGCATTTCTAGAGATAACTCTGATCTCTGAGTGTTTGTGGACTCATTATTCTGCAAATGTTCAAAGACTTGAGCACACCTACTCCTCCCTGCTTACACCTCCTGTTATCCACCTCCCTGTAAAATTAGGGAAATACTGCTCCTTTCTCAGCATAATTGTGAACAGAGCCTGGGAAGTTTAAACTTAGGGTCCTTCAGAGCTCAGCAGAGGGGAGGAAAACCCACAGGGATCCTCCTGCACCTGCTAAATCAGAGGTCCCAAACTCTCTCTGTGTGCATCCATCCTCATCCTCACTCTCTTTCCTTATGAAATACTGCAGTGTTATCATCCCCAAAGTTCTGTTGTGCTGCTCTCCATGGAGAACAAACCCTTCTCTGCCACACCAGCTCCCTCCTGGCAAATGGATCTCAGGGAGTGTGGAAGTGGCTCCTGAGCTTTATCTGGGTTTGGAGAGACACCTTCTATTGCCAATTCTCTCCTTCTTCAGCACTAGGAGTGAAATCAGAGAGAAAAAAATAAAAATACAGGGTGTTCTCCTCTTCAGAACAGGCTGTAGTGGAAGAAAACACCAAACAACCCTTCAGCAATTTCAGCTTTCTATCTCCTAATGCTCTCCAAGGGAAGGATTACATCCCAAATCTCCCCAGTCACTTTGGGAACAGGAGCAGCTGAACAAGGAGAATAAATCTATCAGGTGTGTGCTTTAAGGCACAGTTGGTTGGGAGCAGATGGAAAATTCACTCTGAATGGCCTTAGGGATCATCCCCAGGGATTTGTACCATCTCCAGAGCTCAGAGGCACAGAGCAATTCTCCCAGGCTGAGATCAATGCTGTTATATTCACAGGTAAAAGGTCCTGTAATCTGGAAATTCCAGGGATAAACTGCATGCCTGGCTTTAGGGTTTTATTTTTGGAGGGTTTTTGGAGTTTTATCCAAAACGAGAAACATTCTGCACATTTGCAGCTCCATGCAGAGCCAAACCTGCTGCCAGCCCTGCTCCTCATCCACATGGGACATGTTTGGGATAAAGGGATCCTGGAAAAATGCTCCAAGAGCCCCTCCATGTGCTTATTCTGGAAAAGCAGGAAACCACATGTGCTGAAGAAGGCTTTAGAAGTGGTATTTGAGGAACTCTGAGTTTTCCACCCCAAGTTCTTGGGGAAGAAGGGTCCTGATGTTCTCCTCTGTCCTCCCAACTGCAGGGAATGATGAGGGAAAAAGCAGGAAGAGCCAACAGATCAATACAGGTAGAATTTTGGGGCTTTGGATTATGGATTGGTTCACACCACACCAGATCTGGTGGCAGCAGAGAGATTTAAATAGGATTTGAAGGAGGATATAAGAGGCCAAACAGATACCAAAAACTTGCTGGACAATGCCCAGGTTCAGAGACATCCTGAGGTCCCTCTGGCTCTGTGTCCAGGCTCCCAGGTGGCAGCAATTCAGAAATGTGAGGAGAAACCTGGAGTTAAGATGTTCTGGGCCTCCCTCCAGCACCCAGGGGAAATCAGGCACCCCCAGGCCTCCATCTCTCTCTGCACAAAGCAAAGGTGACCCCAAAGGCAGATGAGTGAAGAACTGAATCTGCCTCTCAGCTTTGTGTTCTCATCTGGGCACTGGGATAAGGCTGTGCTCCAGGAGATGCTCAGTGTGGAGAAAATACAGAAAAAAACCCTTCCCCAGGTGGAAAACACAGAAAAAACCCCTTCCCCAGGTGGAAAATACAGAAAAAAACCCTTCCTCAGGTGGAAAACACAGAAGAAACCCCTTCCCCAGGTGGAAAATACAATAAAATACAATAAAACCTCTTCCCCAGGTGGAAAACACAGAAAAAAACCCTTCCCCAGGTGGAAAATACAGAAAAAACCCCTTCCTCAGGTGGAAAATACAGAAAAAACCTCTTCCCCAGGTGGAAAATACAGAAAAAACCCCTTCCTCAGGTGGAAAATACAGAAAAAACCTCTTCCCCAGGTGGAAAATACAGAAAAAACC
>JBBMKD010000145.1:110978565-110990414 GCA_037834095.1 Argya squamiceps
CACAACCATGTGTGAGCAGAGTCTGATTTCACAGCAGAGCTCTGACTGCAGCTGTCAAACCACAGCCACAGGAGCAGCAACGTTCCTGCAGAGCTGAGCTGTTCCTGCTGCCATTTCCTCCCCAAAGTCCCCAAAAATCAGAGAAAGCCACACATCCCCAGGCTCCAAACAAATGCTGCTGCTCACAGCCTTGACCACTGGGCTTAGCCAGCAAAAAGATTTTTGGAGGCAAAAAATCAGCTGTCAAACCACAGCCACAGGACCTTGGTGAGCAGCAATGTCCCTGCAGAGCTGTTCCTGCAGCCCTTTCCTCCCCAAAGTCCCCAAAAATCAGAGAAAGAAACATATCCTCAGCCTCCAAACAAATGCTGCTGCTCATGGCCTTGACCACTGGCTTAGCCAGCAAAATGAAGATTTTTGGTGCCAAAAAATCAGCTGTCAAACCACAGCCACAGGAGCAGCAATGTGTCTGCAGAGCTGAGCTGTTCCTGCTGCCCTTTACCCTCCAAAGTCCCCAAAAATCAAAGCCACACATCCCCAGCCTCCAAACAAATGCTGCTGCTCATGGCCTCAACCACTGGATTTAGTCAGCAAGTTGGGTGCCAGCAAAAAGAAGGTTTTTGGAGGCAAAAAATCAGCTGTCAAACCACAGCCACAGGAGCAGCAATGTTCTTGCAGAGCTGAGCTGTTCCTGCTGCCATTTCCTCCCCAAAAATCAAAGCCACACATCCCCAGCCTCCAAACAAATGCTGCTGCTCATGGCCTCCACCACTGGGCTTTGGGTGCCAGCAAAATGAAGATTTTTGGTGGCAAAAAACCTCCAACCATCACTTGAAAGTTGAAATTTTGCAAAGGCAAGGAAGGAAAATGGAAATATTTCCCCTCCTAACAGCTCCTTGTTCTTTGCTGTGCAATTCACAGCTACACTAAACTTACTCAGCACTGTAATTTTCACTTCTCCTTGCTGTCATCACACAGCCCCTGACTTCACTTGCTGAAGCCCAGGGTTTTCCCTCTGCAAAAGGTTTTATGCACAGCAAAAAGGTCCCTTAAACAGTTTGTTCTTATTTCCTTTTGTCAGAGGCTTCATGCTATGAGGAATGTGTGGAAATGCAAAGCAGAAACCCCTAAAAAAAAGAAGCCAGTGTGTGTGTGTGAGGTGGTTTTGTCTCATAATAATAAAAAAAAGAGAGCCAGGATTGACTTAGGCCTCATTAAAGAGCTCCAGGCTGCATTTTTATTAGATGTATTTAGACACCAATGGCTTTTAATAAATAAATAAATTAAAAGCAGTTATATTCTTAACATATTGCATCAGTCATGTGGATATAAACCAAAGTGGGCACTTTCATTTATATGATTGTCCAAACAAATTGTCCAAAGAAAGGCAAGGAGATGATTTTCATGGTGCACATGACCTATAAAATTGCAAAGTGCACCTTGGTGTGACAGAATTCAGCTCCTGCAGGGCTGGGTCTGGTCCCCACAGCAGAGCTGCTCCAGGAGACAGGGAGGGGGGTGATTCCTGCTGATGAACACACGCAGCATTTATTTTTTTGGTGGAGAAACTGAGGCATGGAAGAGGTAAAATCTGCCAAAATTCATTTCCTACCACAAATAAAAACCAGACAATTTCCCAGCTTCTTCACTACCGAGTGTCTGCTGCAGCCCTGGGTCATCCCCTCCCTCCTCACAGGCTGGTCTCTATTCTGACAAAACACAGAGAGAAAACTGATTTCCAAATCTAGAGTAAAGTGGCTAATTGTGGCCTGCACAAAGCACTAATTACTAATGATTCTCCCCAGAGTGATGGCAGTGATAAACGATGGCCAGAGGCTGGCACTGAACAAAACAACGAGGCACACCCAGAGCAAGAATGTCTTGCAACCACTGAACACACATTTCTGTGCTCTACGTGGGCAGTAATTGCTGTCCTGGATGCTTTAACAGCAGAAAATGCACTGGAAAAAACAAAAAAAAAGCAAAAAAAGGAACCACAACATAAAAAAACCTGAGTACATTCCTCCTGTTAGTCAGAGAGCCAGAACATAAGAAACAAGCAATGTAATTATTTCCACACCACAAGGAAAATAAACCCAAGAACACACAGAGGGAAAGCAACAAACCTCCAAAGCAGATCTGCAAAATAGTTCAGGGCTTCTGGGCTGGGCTGTAATTTCCCAGGAGAGAAAAAAGCAAACTTTGTGGTGATGAACACCTCAGAGCCCACAGCACCTTCTCCTCTGCCCTGTTCCCCACAGAGCCTGCAGAGTTGGGAGCCCAAAATCCTGCAAATCCTATTTCATTTCAAATGACCCAGAAAGAAAAACGTTTTCTTGCCTTTTTCTGCATCAAGCACAAAGATCATCCAACCCCACCAGGGAGGGCTGGTCCCTCCTGTGCTGAGGTGTTCATCCACAAGAAATACAAAATGCCAAGAGGATCCATCCAGCTTCCCCAGCTGGGATAAGAGAGGACACAAAATCCTGGAAGCAAACAGGAGCCTCTGTGCTCCATCCAGACAGAGGACTCAACTCTTCACGGAGAAGTAAAAACACTTTAAGGAGAGCTCTTTTATTTTTTATTTCCCTTCACTTTGTTTTAAACTGCTAAAGAATTTCCCCTGCGAATGCTCCCGCTGCTGAGTTATTTTTTCAAAGCACACAAGCAGATTTTTCAAGGCCCTGAATGAGGAAATACAAAGCTTTTATTAAGCAATAACAGCCCGGACAATGGGCACGATTTCCCAAGGGGCTGAACACAATGAGCTCCACAAAACCCCCTTCAGGGGCTGGGAGGGTTTGCTTTGTGTGACCCGGGCTCAAGTTTAAAACAGAAAGTTGTTTTCGGTGTGATTTCCTCCACCAATGTGATCAGAGGTACAAAAATCACTGGGAAAAGGAGCCATGCACTGCCTCATTCCATCTTTTACTACTGGATTTTTCCTTTGCAGATGGATCCCAGCTGACAAACTGGCCAATATTCCCAGGGTAGGAGAGTGAAATGAAGTCTTTCAGCTTTCTTCACTGAGATCTGAACCACTTCAAAAAGCCTCTCACTAAAATGGCCAGAGATATTCTTCATACAAACCTCAGAGCTGCCACCACGGGGTATAATCAGATCCAGTGGCCACAATTCTTTCCTTTCAAGCTCTCCTTTCAAGCAGGAGGGTGTTGTAACTCTGAGGAGATTGTAGATTCTCTAAATCCAGCCAGCAGCCAAGGTTTGGCCTTGCAAATGCCCAGTTTCGCTCAGTGATGTGATGCCAGAACACCTGAACCAGCTGGGCTGGCTCTCTCTGCAGCCACGAAAATCTGTTGTTTTTCTCTGCAGATCTCAAGAAAGGAGGGCAATAAAAATTGAAATAACCAGATCTGTAGGAAAAAGTCGCAGCCTAAATGTCTCCCACACGAATGCTGTCCTCACCTTCAGCAGAAAAGCAGCTAACAGCATAAATTCAGGAGCTCCTCCAACCAAAACAAGTATTTCCATCCTCCCACCATCTCCCCTGTCCCACTGAAAGCAAACCAAGATCACAACTAAACCTCTCCAAACAAGAACTGAGCTGAGATTGAATCTCAGCACTTCCCAAAGTGCCACACAGCCAGGAGAGAGCACAGGAGTTTTGTTCCAGCTCACCACAACCTCCAGGGGCTGTGAAAACACTTCCTAATCTCCTGCAGATCCATAACCAGGAGAGCTGGTGTGCCCAAAAGGAGAAAATACTCCAAAACCCCCTCCAGGAACAGCTGCAATGCTCCTGGTGGGGGAGATCTCTGTGCCTGCTGCATCACAGACCCTGCTCAGCATGGGGCAGACACCAGAAAATGCTCTCAGCTTTGGCTACAACCTCCTGGAGGAAAGGAGAAGGTGTTTTGGAGGATTAATGAAAAATATGTTTTGTCCTCTTGGTGTTTTCAAGCTGGCTATAATCAGCCAGAAGGCAACCAAATTCTTCATCTTTTTTTACTGTAAATTCAAGGCCCCTTGAGCCAATGGAATCCCTGAATTTGGTTTAAAATGCTACTGAAAAATAATTCATTTAATAATTGATTTATTAATTGATTTATTAATTCATTTATTAATTTAATAATTAATTTTCTGCCTGTGTGTAAAACACCTGCCCATATCTGTGTGCACACAAGTGTGCAGGAAATTCAGGAGCTGCTCAGGAAATGGATGCAACTCAAACACTGAGGGTCACAAATTGTGGATAACAAGGATTATTTCTAAGATTTTGAGGATAACAAAAGACATTGCCAAGCAGCACATTTGCTGTAAATCACAGCACATCATTTTCCCAGCCCTCCTAACGAGGAGATTTGCTGGATTATCCAGAGTTCTGATGGGGAATCTCTCACTGCAGCTGCCTGAAGCTGCACACTCCAACAATGAAGGCAGCTCACTCCCAACGAGGGAAAACTCTGAGAGGGATGAGGAAAAAGCCCCTCACAGCCAGAGGAGTGGCCACAGGTGACAAACGTGGCCAGCAGAGGGAGAAATGAGAAAGCAGAGAGGCTGGAACATCGTGGGGGAGGAGGGAGAGCAGAACTTTTAAAAGCAGCTTTGCCAAACGAGCACAGCTCCAATTAACAAACTGCATTTGCAAGGCCAGACTCCAAAATGCTCCTCAGGATGCAATAATCTAACCCAGGGCTTAAAGACACCATTAGAGCACGGAATTGGGCATCAGCTGGCTGAACTAATCCCAGCCAGATGCTAAAACCACCAGCAAATAGGTCAGGAATGTATCCCACCCCTGCAGTGGGGGACAGGCACAGAATCACCACTCCTGTACCTGTGGGAAGGGTTTGAGAGGTTTCCCCCAGCCCCAAATAGATCTGCTAAATATTTCATTCTGTGGTTTTGGGGGGAGGGAAGTCACAGCCCACCTCATTGCCTTTTCATTGCTACCTTTCCAGGGGATGTTAGGCAACAAATAATTCACTCCTACAAAGGCAGGAGCAAAAATGCCCTTGGGCATTGCTGACAATTCCAACAGGAACAGAAATCAGATCGTGGAGATTTTATTGTACAACTCTGCAAATCACTTAAATCAAGGAAAACAGGGCCAAGGTTGAACTAGGATTCCTTTCTTGCTCTGCCTGGGAGAGAACACACCATAAAATTAAGTTCTGTTCACTTTCAGATGCAGCACAGGAGTCATTTATTAACCAAACACAAACCTCCAAAAGCATGGGCTGAGGATAAGTTATTCCAGGTTCTTTTTAAGATATTTGTCTCAAAAAGAGTGACAGATCCCATCTTTGGAAACACTCAGGACTGTATCTCAGCACTGCCTTTCCAGTAACACAATAAATATTTTAGCATTTAATGAATTTGCTGCATTGCATTTGCTCTCTGGGCTCTTGAAGATCAGCCAGGAATGAATCGATTGGGGGCACAAAGCTGCCACAAAACTCAAAGTTACAACAGAGCAAAGAGTTAAGGGGTGAAGAGAAAAAAAGGAGTTGAAAAAAAAAAACCCCAAACCAACTCCTGAACTCTCCATTTACATCAACTTCCACCAGATTCACTGAGATCCCTGCAGTCACTCAGGCAGGACTGGCCCTGAAGCTGCACCTTTTTGTTTTGAATATCAAAATTCATTTATGCCAGCAACAAACCTTTCAAAAATAACCTTTAAAAACCCCACCAGCTTCCCAGGAGTTTGAAGGACAGGCTCTGAAGCTGTGTGGTTCTGCCATCAGCTCACTTGGATCCCTTTAGACACCTCCCTGCCATCTCCACCAGATATTGAGGCTGTTTGAGCAGTGCCAAAAAAACCTCAAGCAGGCAGATTGAGATCCAAAAACAAAATAAAAAATGAGACATTCTCAGTAGATTTAGAGAAATTATCCCAGGGGGTAATGGCAAGGGACCAGAATGCAGGAGATCATTTCATGGCCTCTCTAACAGCACAACACCACCTCAATTTTTGTCTTATGACCTCACTCATTGGGAAGAGGTTTTATCACCCTCAATATCTTCACAAACATTTCCCTGTCTGTCTCCACCAAGCCTTTCCTTGCTGCCCAAGGCTTCTCTTTCCTCCCCTTGAGCTGCAAGTCAAGGTGAGATTTTCATTTCCTCCACCATCTGCAATGAAGCTGCCTCCATACCTGTGCCAAACAAGCTGGAATTACACCTAATTTCAGCTTAGTCAGCTCACCCTGCAGCCTAAATCAATATCCGACAGATATTTAGCAAAGATTTCAATTTATTTAAATTCACACCAGAACAGAGAGGAGAGTCAGCAGGACTTGATTCCTGGGGGAAAAACACCAGATAACCAGACTTCTTTTGGCTGGACGTTTAGGAGTAGAAATACCAGGGGTTTAGGGATAGAAAAATGGGATTTAGGGATAGAAAGCTCAATTTCCAGCCCTCCAAAGCAGCCCTGCTTCCCGAGGAACAAGCAGCATTCCCGGGAAAGGCACCGCGGGGAGGGGAGGGAGAACATCTCAGCTTTCAGAGAGGCGGGGTTGTCGAGGCAAGGAAACAAAAGGCTCCTTGTGTGCAGCTCCTCAAACATCCCCAGCGCGGCTCCATCATCCCGGCAGCTCCAGCTAAACCCAGGCTCCACGGGCAGCGGCCCTTCAGAGCAGGTTTGTGTTTTCTGGGGCCTTCCAGGAGCAGGGAAACTCTGAGGGGAAGGATTTCAATGCCAAAAAGAGGAAGGAGTCAAACCAACAAGCAGAGTTTGGGGGATAAAATCATAATAAACAGAACAGATCCACCATAAACTGCAAGTGGCTCACTGCTCTTAGTTTTTAAGCATGGAAAAATCAACCAGGACAGCCCCTCTCAGAGTTTTTTGGTGAGATTCTGGAATGCAGCTGTGTGAAAGCAGCACATCCCAGCAGATGTGGATGCTGTGAGTCAGCTCTAACAGATGTGATCTCTCCCCAAGTGCTGTTTTTTCAGCTCCTGCCCTAAAGCAGCACGAGGCACCCTCAGAGCTTGAAGAAAAAGCTGCTGGAGCCACCCCAGGCTGGGGAATGACATCCCCAAAACTGCTCTGTGCAGGCACTCAGTGGGAAGTAATGACAGCCCCAAGAAAAGCCTCACCCCAGAGTGGGGCAGCTTTGAACATGAAGCTGCTCCAAGTTCCAAGATGGGCATTTTTTTTGGCTTTTGGAGAGAAAAAGTCAGAGGAGCAATTCCTTAAACTGTCACTTCAGTTCTTTGTGTCACATCTTCCCTCCTCCATCAGCACAGGCAGCTCCTGGGTGTCTCTAACCCTGTTGGGTGCCCTTTGCTGGCTGGCAAAGTCCTGTGCTCACACACAGTGCCCAAAGTGAGGATTAAAGGAATAGGTCAGTAAAAATTTCCAATAAAAAAACCATCCCAGGGAGGAGGAGGAGGGGAGTGTTGATCCAAACCTCCCCAAGCAGCCAAAATCCCCTCCTGTCAGCAGACACAAAGCCCTGCACAGAGCAGAGCTGCCACCAGCACAGAAAGCTGCTCATGTCATTTTTCTTTTTTTTTAAATGCGTGAAAAATAAGTGTCCCTTGTTTTGTACAAAACTGGCTGGGACAGGAGAGTCCAAACAACCAAGTAAACAATCCAAAGCAGCTGCAGAACAAGGAGTTTCCCACCCTGGGGATCTTGCAGGGAATGAATCTTGCTGGGCCAAAGCAAAGAGACAAAACCCAAATTCAGAATAAACCCCGGTGCTGCAGCTCAGGAGTTTTAATTCAGTCACAAAATAAAACTTAAAAACCAAAAAAGATGATGCTGATCAAGGTTTACAGCAACAGAAGGTTTTTTTGCCCCTGGACAAAGTCTTTAGCTGCAGGAGCTGAAGGAAACCACACAGTGTGGACACACAAACCCAGCCTGCATTAGAAAGCAAAAAGAACAAAGCTCTGCTGAATGTGGGGAATTGGAAAGGCTGACAAGATTTCACCCTGCTTTATCCCCTGGCAAATTAGCTACTGTTTAATCATGGAGCTGGGGCATTACATCAGCTGCTTTTGGTTTGTTTTTTGGGGTTTTTTTTAAAGCTAAACCATTCCTGTATTCACAGCTTGAGGAACATTGCTCATTCCAAACAGACTCAGCTAAATGAAGGGGTGGATCAAACTTGCTGCAGCAACCCTTGGAGCAGGGAAACAAACACCTCAAATCTGCTTTGCAAGTTCAAACAGTGAAAAGATTTTCTCTGGAATTCAGCAGGAAACATGGAGCCCCTCTCAGGTTTGTCTATTCACATCCAAGGATGAAAAAAGCCTGGTGAGGAGGCTGGAATCACACAGGCTGCTGCTCACTCAGCTCCAGATCATCCTTCCAGTTCAAACAGTGAAAGATTTTCTCTGGAATTCAGCAGGAAACATGGAGCCCCTCTCAGCTTTGTCTGTTCATATCCAAGGATGAAAAAATGATTTTTTCAAGTGGGGATGTGCAAAAGCAGCCTGGTGAGGAGGCTGGAATCACACAGGCTGCTCCTCACTCAGCTCCAGATCATCCATTTCATCCTTGCAGTCATTTCTGTCCCCAGGTTTCAGTCCTTGGGGACACCACACTGCCTGAGAGGAAAGGAAAACTCCAAACTGAGCTACTGGACATATTTCTGCCATCTGCAGTCCTGTTCCAGCTTGGACACTCATTCTGGAGATTTAATTTTCCCTTCAGAGACACTGATCTCCTCCAGCAGGGTGATTTTCCCCCAAAGTTGGCAGAAGTTGAATTTTGCAGCACCTGCTCCTTGGCACAGAGAAAACTCTCTGAGAGGTTTTTTCTTTGCTGTGTTTTTGGACCAGGTTCTCACAGCCTCGACAAGAGCAGCTCCAGAAAACACAGAGAGCAATTTCACACCGTGGGGTTTGTCTGACCCTTGGCTGGCAGATTTTGAAGTGGAAAAATGCCAGAATTTTCAAAAGGGGAAAAGGAAGAGCCATTGGTGTCATCCCTGAGGAGAGCAGGTTTCACACAGCCTTGGTGTGGAGAAAGACCCTCAGATATTGGATGTTTTCCAGTATAAAACCAATCCCACAGTGGGTTCTGACCACAACCCATTGAGGAATCAGATTTCACAACAACTTTGTTAAAAAAAATAATCTTTTCTTTCCTTTCCCTAAACCTGGTGAGGTTCTATGATTTCATCACATTACAACCTCTAAAAAGGAAAAAGATTAAAAAAGCAAACAAAAAAAACCCCAAAACAAAATAAAACCAAAGCAAAGCCACAAATAAAACCAACAAAAAAAACCCCACAGACCTTTCATCATCCCATCTCTAGATATTCAAAAATACAGAGAAAAAAAACCCCCAAAACAAACCCAAAGCAAAGCCACAAATAAAACCAACAAAAAACCCACAGACCTTTCATCATCCCATCCCTAGACATTCAAAAATACAGAGAATTTTCTCCTTAAATCAAGAAATGTTTATTTTGTACTAATACCCAGGATAAGCAACTCTGGCTTAAAAAAAATCCCAAGCAAACAACCCCACCAAAAAGTTTCTAAAAACTTCCATGTGTGGAAGTCTTGTCAAATAGAGCTTAACCTTTAAAAAAAAGGCAAAACACATTAATGCACACAGAAAAACAGGCTTTGCTGTCAGAATGAAATTAAAAAACCCCAAACAACTCCATTTTGCTCTATATTGAGATTGCCAGGAGCTGATCTGGGAGAAAGTCAAGCAAACAAATTTTCTCTCTGAGATTGCAAAAGGTCATTTCAAACAATTACTAAAAGGCAGAACTGCAAACAACAGAGGCCAATTCTTTTTTTTGCTGTTTTGTTTTCAATTTACAAGGTATCTTTACAGCTCCACTTATGACCAGGAAAGAATAATAATCCCAGGGATTGTGCAGCTGATTAAATAATTGCATGAATTAGCAAGGAAACCATTAAAAAACTGTATTTTCAAAGAGGATTGAGAACTGTTTGTTTCTTCTTCCTCTGCTTTTGCATAACAGCTCCCAAAACAGGTCTCATCTGCAGCTCAGCTCGGGCCAGGATGGAGACATTCCTTCCCACTGCACAGGAAGTAAAGCAGATTATTAATTTCACTTCTCAAAACAGAAAAGCAGAATTTATAGCAAGGAGAATAAAAAGTCAGGCAATAAAAAGAAGCCCAAAAAGTCTGAAAAATCTGTACCCAATGCATATTTTCCCAGCCATCCTGTTAGCAAGAACCTTCCAAACGTGGCATTTTCTCCTGTCAGTGCCTCTCCAGCCCCAGTGACAGCAAGTGCCTGTGTCAGCACAAAGCTGTGCAAGGAGGAGCTGAAAAATGAGCAGCTGATTCTGGTGACCTTCACAGTGACACACAACAGCCAACTGTTCTTGGCCATTCAGCAGGTTCATGGCAGCCCCTGAGCTTCATTAAATCATCCTCCTCGGGACTGAGCACATTGTGGGGCTGCAGGGGAGATAAAAAAGGTGCTGGGGGTGTCCTGGGGACACTTTTGGGACAAGAAGGACAAGGAATGGAGCAGCAGGAGCAGCTGAGGGAGCTGGGAAAGGGGCTCAGGCTGGAGAGAAGCAATTTCAAGGAGAACTTTTCCTTCTCTGGAATTTGCTGACAGGAGGGGATCAGGCTCTGCTCCCAGGATGAGAGGAACAGTCTCAAGCTGTGCCAGAGGAGGTTCAGGTTGGATATTAAGAGGAATTTCTTCATTTAAAGGGTTGCCCACCCCAGGCAGTGGTGGAGCCCCCATCCCTGCAGGGATTTAAAAGCAGGGTGGATGTGGCACTTGGGGACATGTGGCCTTGGCAGTGCTGGGGGATGGTTGGATGATCTCCAAGAGTTTTTCCAATCTAAACTATTCTCTGATCCACCTCCAAGGACACTCCAGCATGAAACCTCCTTGCCTTGTGCTCCCTTAAACTAAGGGGAATCCTACCAAAAATCCCTCAAGCAGTTTGTTCTTAGATTTTCAAACTGAATCATTTCACTGAGGCATCATCTGAAAGTCAGGGACTGCAGAGCTGAGAGAAGGGACAGGGAGCAAGGCCACCCCTTCCAGCAGCAGGCTGGGAAATCAGTTCAACCATGTCACAAATCTCAAATTCAGAGGTCAACAAGGAGCAGGCAGTCCTTCCCTGCCTCACAGACACTCAGATGCTATGGAAACATTCACCTGTATTTCCTGAGCAATTATAAAGCACACAAGCAGGAGGAGGTGATGATAGAAAAGCTTGGATATAATCCCCTCTCTCCTCAAAGGACTCCACACAAACAGCCTGAAAAGGGAGGTCTCTTGATGCACACACAACAGCTTTTGTTAAACAGGCTAAGAATAGCTACAGGGACAGCAAAGTGTCCAAGTGAGACTCCCCTGCTCACAAGAAGCATTCCCAACACTCCTCCTGCTTCAATCAGTTTTGAGGAGAGGAAATTCGCTTTGGTTTCTTTTTATAACAACTTGCTCCACTGCATTTGTCAAACAGCTGCTACTTTGTGTCCTGGGGAGAGGCGCTGGAAGCCGAGGCTCGCGTGTCAGCGAGCTGCACACAGGGAAACAGGCCCCACATCTGCCTGCACATCCCAGCTCACTCCTTCCAAGGCACTGCAGTTACACACAGACACAAGGCAGAGCAAAGCCTGGGTCATGCTGGTATGAACTACCCACGGAGATGCTCCTGAGCAATGTCACCTGAGACACAAACTCAGCAAAATGCTTGGTGAGCGCAGAAACATCTTCCCCGACGTCTCGTTTGACAAGGGAGAAATAATCCTGCAGCTTGGCCTTTGTAATCAAAATCATCCTTGTCCCAACAGGGTAAAAGTTATTTCTAGAGGAAGAGCAGGTCTGATCCCTGAGGATCAGAGACTCTCCCGAGCAATGTCAGAACAGGTCTGATCCCTGAGGATCAGAGACTCTCCTGAGCAA
>JBBMKD010000145.1:110996547-111021258 GCA_037834095.1 Argya squamiceps
CTGAGGCACCCTCCTCACAGCTCCCCATCCCTGAGGGACCCTCCTCACAGACCCCCATCCCTGAGGCACCCTCCTCACAGCTCCCCATCCCTGAGGCACCCTCCTCACAGCTCCCCATCCCTGAGGGACCCTCCTCACAGACCCCTCAGCCCTCAGGGACCCCCCTCACAGACCCCCATCCCTGAGGGACCCTCCTCACAGACCCCTCGGCCCTCAGGAACCTCTCCCCACCGTGCCGCCATCCCTGAGGGACCCCCGCTCATGGCTCCCCCCAGCCCTGAAGGATCCCCGCTCACAGCCCTCTAGCCCTAAGGGACCCCCCGCTCACAGCTCTCCCCAGCCCTGAGGGACCTCCATCAGATCTCCCCCCAGCCCTGAGGGACCCCCGCTCACGGCTCCCCCAGCCTCGAGGGACGTCTCTCGCAGCCCCCCCTGCTCAGAGCTCCGCCGGCCCTCAGGGACCGCTCGGCCCCCCTCCTGCCCCCTCAGGGACGCCACAGCCGAGCCCCCCCCACGCCGCCGCTGCAGGGGGCTTCCCCCGGACTGTACCATTCCCGCCTTTCCCGGCCCCACCGGCTACCGCGGGGGTGGGTTCCTGGCGGGGGGGGGACGGGTATGTTACCGCTCTCCCACCTTCCACCCCCTCTCCCCGTGCATGGTACGGTCCGCTCCTACCTCTCGGCGCCCTCACTTCGCCCTCCCGGCGTAGCCGCGAGTGGCTGGGGGGGGAGCCATAGCCGCTGCCTCGTCTTCCCGCTCCGTCCGCCCTCTCCTGCTCCCCCCCCCGCCCCCCACGGGCCGGACACAATTGGTTTATTCCGAGAAGCCGGCCGATCTTCTCCCCTTAAACCGCTGGGTCTCGCACGTCTTCGGCCATTTCCGACCCCACCGGCGGAAGTTACCGAAGTGGCGGCGGAACTTAACGAAGAGAGGCGGAGATAGCCGAAGCGGGGGCGGAGATAGGCGAAGCGAGGGCGGAGATACCCGAAGGGTTAAGGGCGGGGAGCAGCGAGACTCTCGCCTCCGGAACCTGCCGGGAACAGCCGAAGCTGCTCCCAGCTCGGCTCTCGCCACTGCGCACGCGCACGGGCGCATTTTCCCGCCTAAAAGGCAGGCGCCCCCCCCCCCCGCCCCCCCCCTTGTCTCGCGCCCTCCGCTCCCCTCATGGAGGAGCCGCCATGTTGTCAGTGTACGATGCTGCCGCGAAGGGGCAACCGCAGCCCGGCCCTGTGGGCAAGCAGTCTTATGTGTTCCCCTAAAACCCTGTCAGAGTGTCCCCCTGGAGCTCAGTCAGTCCATGCAGTGCTGTGAATCCCCCAAGGAACCTCATGATAATGCCCCCATGGAGCTCTGTCATGCCTCAGCTCTATAGTGGACATCCAGGTGTCTCCTGGCAAAAGGGGTTTAGGAAAACAACTGTGTTGTGGGAAAGTTATCAGCAGATATTAAAATACCACTATGGTTCGGAGTCTGTTAGAAAATAACATCCAGATCCATGCTGGAGGGTTGGTGTAAACAGCATCGGTGGTTAAATGTTGTGAAGTCAGAGGAGCCATGTAGATAGAAATCGGCGTCTAGCACTAAACATAGCATGCAACAGATGGTAACTGAAGCAAAAGAGGGGGGAAAAAGCAAGAAATAAAGGTGGGGAGAGGAAAGGCAAGTAACAGTGCCAGCATCATCTCATAACAAAACCACATCACACGGGTCCAGTCCTCTGTTTATGCATTCTAATTTTATATATATGGAGCCCCATGAAAGGCATTTGTATCTACAGCATTCAAATCCCACATCAAAACACACAATATGACAATTTGGGGGGCATTAGAGAGTTTTTCACAGGAAGAAATGAGGGTTTATCTCCAGGAGTAAAGAGGGTGGTGTGTTTCTGGCCACAAAGCTCCAGGAATCTCAGCTTTAATAAAACATGAGCACTTCAAAACGGTGAAAAACCACTTTTCCATCACTCTGCACTTTTTAACAGTCATTTACACATGTGTAAAGAATGCAAGGAGAAACTAACTTTTATTCTGAGATGAAAAAGCAGCGAGGGGTGAGGCGGGGGCACAGGTCTGCCCTTTGATAAGTGATACGAAATCCAATCTCGCCGCAGGGAATGTGCTGCACAGAAGGGCAGGAATAGGAACTGCAGGTTCAAAAGCTTGGAGAAACAATACTTTTTCTATTTTATCAGGACAAAAATTATAAAAATACTATGACTACAGCACAGTATAAAGATTAAATTAACATTCGAATCACTGAACACACCCGCGTTGTCCTACCACACACATCTGTTCCCACTGTGCCACAACTCGGGGTTTTGTATTCCACCCTGATCTACCTGGAGCTCTGCAGGAGGAAACAGGGAGAAAATCATTCCCTTCAGGTCCTCACCGAGCAAGAAACACCCATGGAGATTGTGCACTTCAGGGACAGCTCTAGAGAGCAATTCTTCTCCCAGCTCCCAAAAGAAAAGAAGCTGTCAGGATCAGCAGCTGGTCTGGCAGGTCTCCCTTTCAGGAAGCATTATCAAGGCTATTACAGATTATATTGACAGAAACACCTTTGGATTTAATCTCCTTCTCTGTGTGTTTCCCTAAAAGAAATTGGTTTAAAGAGGAGTTTTCAGCTTCCTTTCTACCAAGTGAAAAATCCACTGCTCCACTGCCTTCTGCTTATCCCAAAGGCAAAATTACTGTATTCAAATATCTTTATTTCCCACTTTTTCTACCATCGGGGCTTTTATTTTCTCATATACACGTAAAATTTCCACATCAGAAATGGATCCTAAAGGGCAGGGTCTATAACCTAAGATTAATAATTATTTAAACAAGAAAATAAGTTGCCAATAAAGTTGCTCAACACTTTCCTGGCAAGGAAAAGCTTTTTACTCCTATCAGCTTCCAAACCTGTTTTCCCAAAGGAACAAACTCAATTCACACTGCCAGTCCTGTTAGAGACTTGGAAACTCCACGGTGACCTTGAGTTGAAGCTGACAGGGTGAAGGACTTAAATCCTAATCCTGCTGTAGGGAAACGTGCAGATGTAAAGCAAAGGCACTGAAAAAGCAGCCTCACTTTAGATCTTGGCCTTCTGTTCAACCTTTAGGAAGAAATTCTTCCCTGTGAGGGTGGTGAGGCCCTGGAATAGAATTCCCAGAGCAGCTGTGGCTGCCCTGGAATTATCCAAGGCCAGGTTGGAGATGGGGCTTGGAGCAACCTGGGATAGTGGAAGCTGTCCCTGCCCTTGATGGTGGGAGCTTTAAGGTGACTTCAAACCCACACCTTCTTTAGACACCTCTGTATCATTTCAGGCTGGGAGCCTCCCTTATATTTATTACCCTTCAAATTACTCTACACTTGGCAGCTGCAGCTGAGCACAGTGAATGCCATCACACCTTTGTGTCCTCTGTACATAAATGATCCCCCTTCCACTCTTTTCCTTATCTGCACCACATTCCCTCTTCCTCATCCAACTTCCTCCTGAGCGTGTCTTGAATCCTGGTGTCTCCAATCTGCTCTAAATTACACTGAGTCATTGCAAGCAGGTATTAAGGAGTTCCAGAGCCAGTTAATGCACATTTCCATGGCACACTTCCATGGCCTGAAATAAACCTCAGAAAAACACAGAACAACCATGGCAGGGAGGAGCTTGAGCTTCCAACTTTTCCCTGCTGCAATCCTTTTGGTACATCTTTTTTTTAATCTCTTTCTCCTCCCTTCCAGGGGAGACAGTACCAAGGTCAGACCATCTGTGGATTTTACAAGTTCCATGGAATGTTTTCAGACCGCACTCTTAACCTCAGACACTCCTGTTGGATTTCACAGGATTCAGCCACTTTTTAGCCCCAGGGTGCTGTAGGTGCTAAATAGATTATCTACATCTCTCAGCCACTATGGAACAACTACACAGCAAAGCTCAGTTTTTAATCCTGCTGAGACTCCCGGGCTGCTTTTGGCCACCAGGTATCTCATGGCTTCACGAGAGGAAATGTTAATCTGGAATGCTGGCCAAACTCCAGTTTAGGTAATTATATTCTGACAATTTACATTTTCCCTGCAGTTTTTTTAATGGATACGGAATTTTTTTTTTCTTCCCTTACTTTTTATGACATAAAAGGAGTGGCCTGGTCGTGCTCCTGCTGTTGGAGCAGCTGCCAGGCTTTGCAGCTTAAGTCGCTGCATTTCAGTGGTAGGAAAAGGCATCTCAGTGCAGTTAAATAAAGCCCTTTGAAGACCCCGTGGGCACGAGGAGTATTGTAACAATACACCCCACTGCTGGCCATAAAGCATGGCAAGGGCTGGAACATGAAATGAAACCCCCAGGAGCAGGATCTCCTGGCAGGAGCAGGAAAGGAAAAGTCAGCACAGGAATGGACACACAGACTCATCCCTCCCAAATCCTAATTCTGCTTTGGATGGAGCTGGTGCAGCCCCAGCTGGGATCCAAAGAGCAAGCACAATGGACTGTCAGCATCCTGCACAGAGGAACCAATTCCTGATAGCAAAAGAAAATAAGCTTATAAAAGTAGTGGAAGCTTTTGGCAAGATGCTGGAAGACACTGCTTAAATGGGATGAGGAAAAGAAATGCCTCTTCCCTTGTTCATGAGGGCACAGTTACTGGTTTTATTTTACCTGGCTTTGTAAAAGAAAAAATCAATGGGCAAGAAATGGAGTAGAAGCTTTTGTTTGGGGTGGAATATTATGGATCACACTCTGAGTGTGTCGAATTGCACTGCCACATGCTTGGTTAGGGACAAACATTCTAGATAAATTGATTAAATGACTGTATTATCACAGAATCACATAGTGGTATGGATTGGAAGGGACCTTAAAATCATCTTGTTCCAACCCCATTACCACAATGCTTTGTTTACACAACCATTCATAACCACTCTGAGTTCTTTTCTTCACAAGAAGTTTTCTAAAAGGCTCATTTAACTATTTCAGCAACAATTATTTAAGTTCTGAGAGATGAAGACAGTGGTGACAAATAAACCATGAGATTTTGGACGTGTAGCTTCCCCTCCTTCCCAGTATGTCCCAGATCACTGTCAACCAAAGGCTGTTAGCAGTACTAGAGGAGCCTTTTTCACAAGTAGTTTGTTGATCAAAATATGTTTTTCCCCATCCCCAAAATGACCAAAAATTAATTTCAGTGTGAAATTTCAGGGTCACTCCTGGCTTTGGTGGAGCTGGACGTGGTGGGAGAGGGTGAAGGTAGAGCAGGTTTCCCTCCCCTTGCTCTGTAACAGCTCCCAGTAATTCTACACCAATCCAGCATCAAAAGAAAAGATCTAAAACATATCTAAATAGAATTTATCTACAGAAATAATTTTTAAAATCCCACTAAGAAGCTTCCATACTGCAATACTCCTGGAAATTGCATGGACTCCTAAGAAAGACAAAATCCAAAGCAGGAAGCAGCAGCCCAGCCTGGTGACAGCCAAGCAAAACTCCAACTGGGTCTTGGCAATGGCTGAGCAGTGGCACAAAATCCCAGCACTGCCTCTCTCCTCAAGGCTCCTTCCCCTTCCAAGCCCTGCTGCATTTCTGGAAAATTCCCTTGAATTCCTGGAGTATTACAGCTAACCATGCTTCCCCTTCATCTCAGCACAGATGCTTTGAAGTTTTCCAGAGATACCCAAGGAAGAAGACTCATCCAAATACCTAAACCAGCCCCAAACTCCACCCTGGAACAGATGGCAGGGTTCTAAATACAGGCACATCTGGTAACCACTGGTATGGAAAAGCTGGCAGGCATCAGCTCCTTCTGCTCTACTAAATATTCCATCATTTGAACTATATTTAAACAGAAGTTAAAAAGAAACAATCGTTTTGCTTGTCTATAACATAATCCCCAAACACTTACATATTGTAACTGTGGCATAGCTCAGGCATTACACTCTTAAACCAAAAGCAGTTGGTTGTTTTTTTTTTTTAAATTAAGCACTCAGCACTGTCTAAAGTTAAATTAAAAGTGACTGCAAAGCAAGCAGTTGGGTAAAGTACAAAAGCATCGTTTTCAGCATGTGCTTTGTTGCACCAGGCTGTGATGTCCCAGCATTTCAGCTCACCCTCGAGTCCACACAATTTGAGGGGCCTTGACAAGCTGCCAGATTGCTGAGTGTGCTTGAAACAACTGGGGGGAGAGCAGACTCTGCTCACACAGACCTGTGTGTTTAAGGCAGCTGTTCCATTTCTCCCTGGGTTCATCTCCCACAATGTAAACCAGGGATAATTCTTCCTTGTCAGGAAAAAAACCAATCTGTTAGAAATGATCATCATCCTGTAGTAAAGGCAGCTGGGAAACACGTCTGCAGGTGGCTGGGGAAAAACACCCACCTTCAAAGCTCCCCATCAAAGTCAAACCTTGAGCCTGCACACTACCCATGGCCACCCCAAATCCACGCCCAAAATTCCATTTAAATAATCTTTGGGGACGTTGCTGCACGGTTCTTTCTGTGAGCTGAGTGAATCATCTGTGTTTGCTGAAAATCCAAAGCGATAGCAGGCAGAAAAACGATCGTTCTGGATTAGAGTCACTTTGGGGAAAAAGGCTGTAAAAGGCTGTCTGCTGGGATTGTGCTACAAGTCCACTGGAGACCCCACCAGCGGGTTTGGATGTGTGCAGAGAGCTTTTTAAAAATGGCTAGAGAGAAAAAGAAATACTCCGAGGAGCTGGCTGATAAGGGAGTCTTTAATTCCAGATATAGAAAGAAGAACAAATACCAACAGTGGGGCCCTGTAAATCCGGGATGTAAGAGCCAACAGACCTCAGAACCAAACAGGCACTGAGCAAACGGGAGGTGATTCTGCAGGAGGCTTTTGGCAAATAGCGAGGCTGCTGTAATAAAAGCCGCTCGTGATCACTCAATTCGAGCCTATTTTCCCACAAATTGACTCAGTTTAAGCAAAATAAAAGCAGACCTGCGAGGTTTTCAGTTGCAAAAAGTTGAGGTAATTAAGCCAACCTAGTTTGAGAGGCTGAATGGCTGAAAGGCTCCGATGAGAAGAGCTCGAGGCCAAAAAAGAAAAACCACCTGCCATTTGCATCCTGAATAGAGAAAGTGAATAAGAAGCACACGTGGGGAGCGAGGAGAACACGCTGGAGATCGGAGATAGCCAGGGCCAAGCCCCCAGGTGAATAGAGATGATGCTGCTGAGTGAAGAGTGTAGGGGTGAAGGGAGGGTGAGCTCTGACATCCCACAGCCACTCTGAAAGTGGTTCTCCTGTAACCACAGCCTACTTCCAGCATCCCTCTGGAATCATGGAGACCTCCAGGCAGAATATTCCTGCTTAAGGACAGAGGATGGGGGAGACTCAGCTCTGAATGGCAGACAAGGCTGGAGAACTGAGGCTGAATCGAAACATAAAAACCGTGGAAATCCTGAGCACAAAGTGCCCATGAAATCAAAGTTACACCGTGCTAAAACAGCCTGGCACCCCTCTTTGATAAAAGAAGCACAGCCTTTTGACAAAAAAGGCACTTGGTCTTATTTATTGGGATTTTAGTAAAGCAACCAGAAATCTGGGGACTATTTGTAAACGGGGAAAATGGGGATCAATAACAAGAGCACCGGGATCGATAATAAACACTCGTGTGCCTTAAGTGCTGCAGGGTTTTTTTAAAAAGCACCTTACAGTGATAAATAGCATTAAAAAAATTGTCAGCCTTTTGAGCACAATCTATTTCAAGCCCTAACTTTACCATACAAAAGGCTTTAAATTTTAAAAACTAAATATCTAAGTGGCGCAGGCCTGCCGCCAAAACCGACCCCTAAAATAAGGAAGCAGGTGGCAGCTGCTGCTTTTTCCCAGCTCAGAAGGTACTTCCTCCTTTCCACAGTTCATCCAATTCACTTATTAGTGCATTGCAAAACCCACTCCAAGCTGAATCAGAGTGAAAACATTTCTTAAAATGTGAACCTTCTGTGGTTTTTTTTGTTTTTCATACCTGCAGGATTCTTAAGTGTATTTGCAAAAGCGCAGAAGCAGAAATCCAGAGTCTGATCCCTTAATGCTGAAGCCAACCACATTGCATAATCCCATTAATACATTTATCAGGCTGCATCTTCACAGCAATCAGGTTTTCAGCCCTTCACGCAATTCCCATTAGAAGGCTCTTCAAGCAACTCCCTTGGTTTGAAGCTGTTCTGCTCTTTTCCAGCCTAAACTTTCTCAGAGCCTTTTGTTCTTGTGCCAGAATTGTCATTTAACTTAAAGATCTCTTCTCCCTCTCTGGTGTTTACACCAGTGTATTTATAGAGAAGCAATCTAATTTTTCTCTGCCTTTTTTTGTCAACACCTCACCATCCACATTCCTTTAATCATTTTGGGAACCAGATTCCCTGTTCTCCAGATCGTTTCTAGCAGATGCCCTCCACTGCACCTTTTCCAGCTGGAATCAATCTTTCTCCTATGGACAAGGAATGCAGAATGCATTTTAAGCAATGCCTCACTAAAACAGACCTGTTGCAGTGGCATTTCCTTGTGACCAGTGGGAATAATTCAGCTGACAAATGTGATCCCAGAATGTACCTTTATCATCAGGACATCAGAATTATCCTATGGTTGATTAATACATCTCAATTCCCACACAGAACCCCCAGCTTTCTGTCAGAGTTTGTATTACAAGAACTCACATTTGCTTACAGACAAATGGTCCCAAAGTCAGTCATTCTTCTCTTGGGCTCTCCTGTTTTTCCTCTTTTAATGACACCTCCAAATCCCATTAATTTCTGCTTTATCATTAGTCAATACCTTGATCAACACCAGGCCTGAGACCAGTCCGTGAGGAACACTATTGCTAACTTGCCTGCCAATCCTTCTTCAACCATCCTGCCTTTTCTGCCTTGAATACAGGATTTATTGATGCAAAACAGGAGCAAAATACTTCAATTCTGATTTATTTCAACTCTCTTGCTTTGCATTTTTTTGGTTGAGGGCTTTTTTTTTTTTCTTTAATGAAAGGCTGATTTTTGCTGGTGGAGAACAACAAAGGCATATTTCTCCTTAAATCAGGCCTGAACTGCAAAGCTGTCCTATTTTCACAGTTGGGCATCTGTAAAAATTAATAAACTATGCAAGTCAACACATTTGATGTCTAAAATGGTAAATGAAGTTCCTTAATGACTAGTCTGACTTTTTCATTGTGCTTTGGGTTTATGTCACAAATTTAAAAAACAATGAAAAAGACATGTGGAACTTGTAGTTAAATAAAATTAAGCTAAATGTGCTGAATGCATAGTTTAAATTAAAACAAACTGGCTTATTGTACAAAGAAATTCTGCCACCTATAAATAGAACAAACTTCGACCTATTCAGCATGTCTTCAGGTTCCCAGAACTTGAAACAAAATTAATTTCTATTCTCATGCAAAGGAAGAGCTGATGCACAAGTAAAATGAAAAGTGGCAAAAACCACTTCACTTAACATTTTCTTTAACCCACTTGTCAAGGAGAGGACACTGACACAACCCAAACACAGCCACTGTCCTCCTCCCATCCCTTTTTTCCCTCCCCATAAATCCATGCCCACAGGGGAACTGCAGAAACACATCACCACCACAGCAGTCTGAAATCCCACCACCACAGGCAATGAAGCTTTTCCTGGTGCAAGTGCAGCCAAACAGAGCTCAGGGAGAGGGGCAAACCAGAGAATAAACGTGGGAATAACCAGAGAATAAACGTGGGAATCACTCCAGCTGCTGTGGGGAGGGTTTGACCCAGCTCTGCACATGCACTGCTACAGATCAGGAGCTGTCCCAGCAAGCATTACCTCAGTATCACCCATACAAAGTTTCTTCAGTTTCCTCATCAGAGAGGAAGGCAGAGAAAGTGTCCAAATCTTCACTCACCAGTGCTGAAGCACTCTGAGATCCTCCAACACGTGGCAATGCTGTTGTTTAATCAATACCAGTGTTGCCTCCCAAGAGTGCAAGAGCAAACAACCATTTGCCCTTCCAATTACAGCAAAGTTCCACTAAAACCACCATGTATGGCTGTGAGATTTAAATTCAATCAAATTTAAAGATGAAGATAAATCCTCCCTTCCTCCCACTACCAGTGACAAAACAATGCTAACCTCTGCCTTTTTTTTTTTTGGTAATTAAAAATAGACTGAACTTTAGGAGTGTTATTGCACTTGGAGCAGTAGAATAAAGTGCATCATCAAAAGATGCCACTGGGATCGGCTGAAGCCAAGAAAATTGAAAATGTTTTGAAGGAACGAAGCCAAAAACACAGAACCAGATTCAAACTTGGCATGTGCTGTGGCAGGAGGCCAGTGGAAGCCCTGGGGGAGGAAAGATCCCCACTGCAGCCCGTGGATCAGGTGTGATGGGCCAGGTAATGGGGGTGGCACAGCTGGCACAGCTGGCACAGCTGGGGGAGGTCACTGAAGTAAAACCCACTGCAACCTCCTGGGCTCCATTCTGGCTGAACTCAGCTGGGAAACTTTCTCATCATATTAAGCCACAGCATTAATAAACATGGAGCTGTGTAATCCACCACTTGCCATCTTCAAAGAGCTCTAAACCCAATGACTAATTCTCACAACCACCTCCTTAGGTGCAGGAACTGTTTATAAAAGATGAGAACAAAGGCAGAACGGTGAAGTCATTGGCCACAGCTCCTAAAAAAAGCTGGTTTTTAAGCCAGAGGAGCACAAGGCTCCCAGTGACACAACCCCCTCAGTAGGTGGAATCTCACTCGTGTTTCTTCGACAGCAGGACACATCCACAGTCTAAAATACTTGTCCCCAAACCTGAAACTTCACATAAAAAGTTACTTCTCTAATGTGGGTGAGACTGATTTTATATCTTCTCCGTGCAGGCAGGGAGCAGCAGAGCAGCAAAGGAAGTAAAATGGGTGAAGTGATGCTACAATGGAGATCATCAGGAAGTTTTGGCCACTAAAGTTGTGTTTCAGCTGATATGGTTTAACCAAGAAAAAAAAAAGCACCTAGCTAAGCCTCCTCACCAAAAGGCTGATAAATCACAATTCCTAGATTCTCTTCTTCATCTCAGTTTTCCCTCCAGCAAATAAAATCACCTTAAAATTTACAAGAAAGCTTTGAAACAGATTCAGGTTTATAGCAAATTCCTGGAGGAAAGATGCACAGAACATCTCTGTTACCAATGCTCAGCTCAGCGGAGATCCCCAGAGGAGACCAGGACTAAAAAAAATACCTTAACAAAATGCCAGAAACAAGAATAAGTTACTAAGGGGAAAATAAACCCAACACACTTGTGTTTCTAAGCACCTCAACAACGTTATCAATAAACCCAGATGCAGCCTTTCCACAAAAGCTGCAGCGACAATCGATTCAAATGGATGGCACTTCTCTAATGCCCCTATTTGACTCTCTCGAGCTGAAGCAGATAAAAATTCAAAGATTGGACTTCCTCGGTATTTTTATGTTAATCGGCACAGCTTTAGGGAAATTGTTGCGACTCGACTCCAATTCACTCCGTGCAGTCAGAGCCATTCAAGCACCTACCAGCAATTTTCATAGCCCTCGAAGTCTATCTCATAAACTGTCATCAACCCAGAGCATTATCTTTTCTGAAAAAAATCTGTCAGGAGCACCAGGCAGGCTCCCCCTCGGTTCAGATAAGCAGAACAGACTTGACTCATCCTCTTTTTTTTTTTTTTTTTCCTTTCATCCTGATTCGTATTGTCTCCTTTAAAATTTATTTTCCTGCCTCGCACAAGATCGGGCTACGTATATGTATAATGTGTGTGCAAGGGAGAGAAAGAGAAAGAAAGTGTTTTTAATCTCCACCTATCCCTCTTTCTAACAGCTCCTTTTGCTTCATCTTTTTGGGAGTATTTTAGCATTAAATTCAAATGAATTGTCCCTTTCTCTTGCTTTTGTTGAAAGAAAACAAGAGGAGATGTGAGAAACCCAGCTAGGAGGAAATGCTTTCCTGATCTGGAGCGCTTGGACTCGCTCAGGCCTTTTGCTGTGTTTTTGCAGAAAGCTGCACCTCACTCGGGGCTACTTTTGCCCAAAGTGCCACTGCATTTAAACCGAAAAAACAGTTTTGTTGGAAATAGAGATGGGCATCCATGGGCCTGGCTGCTGCTGATGGATTCCATGGAATGGCTGGAAGATCTCCCTCTCTCCTGGGGACCGTCTGGTACCGCTCAGGCAGCTGGAGCTCCACCCCTCCCCGAGGCTCTGGGAGTACCTGGGTTATCCCTCACGCCTCGCTGCCTGTTTTTCATGAACTTACACAACCTTCATTACCCGGTGTCTCTTTGCCAGGCTTGCCTGAAACAGCTTCAGGAGTTGTCGGGGTGGCACAAACAATGGGCGAGTTTGGGGCTCATTTTGTAGGAAAACAGCACGGATGTTTGTTATTGAGTCACAGATCTGAGCAGAGATCCCAAGCAGTGAAACAGCCTAAAGATTTAGGTGTAACCACGCAGAAAAATCAGTATTTGGATGAACTTGGGAACAGCCAAATGTCTAAAATACCACACTGATAAAGAAACCCCCTCCAGCCCAGCTTCTTGGCATCAGCCAGCGCCAGAATGACACTGCCGAGGTCCCTGATGCCAGCCAGGAACCCTCACAGCAATCAGAGGTTGCACCACACTCCCAAACTTCTTCACCAGCAAGTTTGGAGGTTGCACCACAGACACAGGAAGAACAGAGAATATTCACCTAAAGGTCCATCCCTTTACTCCAGGCTGCACAAAGTTTCACTTCAGTCATTTTCTTCCCCAAGTCCACACGAGATTCTCCAGAGTTTCTTCAGATTATGGTTGTCAGGCCCAGGTCAGGTAAAGCAAAAGCTCTAATTCATCAATCCTTTTAATTCTTTAAGCCTCTCTTTGCACCATGATTGTGATTATGTTTTCATTTTAACAAGGCCTTCAAGGCAACATGGAGCACGAAAGAGCAAGGAGCAAGAAAAGTCCTCAGGTGGTCAAAGATTCATTACAACAGACAGAATCATTCCCTTTATCCTCTCTCCAGCCCCCCACTTAATTGAGTAGCCTGCTAAATTGATGGATTACAGTTAAATGATCTTGCTGTGATGCCTCTTGCTGATGAATGAAGAATATCCTGCCAGAGTCTCCTGGTTTCAGGTGATGGATTCGAGCCCAGGCTGCAAAACAATTCCTTGTGACTGACAAGCTCAGCTATCTGCACTCTTAATCTTGATAATATTTGATTGAATAAATCCAAGGTCATCATTTCCTGGGTGGATAAATTGTTCAAAATATCACCAGCCCTCCAATTACTTCAAAATGCATTAACAAAAAAAAAGTTGAGGAATATTCACATAAGAGCTGCTGAGATTTCAGCCTCGTGGCTGGGAAATACCTACAAACCCAAAACAAAGCTTTGCTGGAGCATGAACTGTGGAGTTCCATTTGTCATCCTGCAGCCCTCAAACCTCAGGGACACAGACCCCTGGGGGGTAGCATTGCTCATGTTCAGTCACAGCCCAGCAGATTCTTTCTTTTTCTGTGTGAAAGTTTGATAGGAAGCAGCTTGGCTGAACTGGAGTGATTTCAAGACGTGGGAAGCTGGGAAAGGGTAATTATTAATTGGCATCGTTTTCATTCAGCACATACAAACACTTCCTAATAGGGGGAAAACTTAAAACTCCCATACTTGAAACACTTTGGGGATGCAACCTGATTTTTCCTTCCCATTTTCTTCTTCTCCAAGGGGCAAAAATGGGAGCAAAAACTTCTGCACAGAACTTTCACACAGATCTCTGCACGGCATCGGCTGGATGGAAAGATGGTGTGTCATTTGTGAAATATTCCAGTCCTTGATTGTGCAAGCTCCTAATTATTGATGTCTAGGCTCCGTATTTCTCCAGTGAGATTTATGATGTAGCTCAAGGTGGTGGATTTGAACTAATTTTCCCTCAAATCTACTGATGGGAAACCACAGAAGTGCTTTTTATCCCCTCAGCTTCTGTAGTGTCTGGTGTAGAAAAACTCCAGGTACAAACAAGCCCCTCAAAAGAGGAATCTGAGGTGAAAATTGTCCTTCTCTGCCTCCACCATCACCACCACAATGGCATAAATGTCTTTTAAACAGCTCCACATGTCCCTTGGGGGCAATGCAGACAGATTTTAGCAGAATTGTGTCTGTTTTTAGGGGATATAAACTGCACTACTGCAGGCCTCCTTCCATCCCACTGAGGCTTTTCAGACCAGGTGCAGAGTGGGGGCTGCAGCAGGAACAGGACACAGCTGGTGCCCTGGAATCAGGAGAAAAGAGGCCACTGATGCAAAAGCAGTGGCCACACATAAACCCTGCAGAAGGAGCCAGAAGCTGTCCCCATGGAACAATAGCTGTCACAGAGCTGGGCATGGAAAAGTCCTGCAAGAGACAAGCAGAAAACTTCTGGGGATAAATGGTTTCACTTCTTCGTGTGATTCCCACAGCAAACTGAAAGGGAAAGGTTTTAAGCCTGGAAATAAAGATGGTTTTGGAGGTCAAAGCATGGTTGGGGAGTCAAATTATGTTAATCCATTTTTTTTCTCCAAGGATAGGAAAAACATGTAGAGTGAGCAAGCAGCACCTGGACTGGTGGCACACGCTGCTCTTACTGGTCTAACAAGGCTCAACACAAACAGCTTGTGCTCCAGAAAACACTCATATTTACATATTCATATACATATAAATGTGCATACAGACATGCTGGTCAGGTCACATGTAATGCAAACAGATAATGAACCCACAATATCTTTTTGGCTCCAGGATGTGGGATTTAAAAAAACAACAGTCTGCACGTGCTACAGCAGAAGCTGCATTAAAATCAGCACTGCTGGTCCCAGTGAGTTATGGGTGCTTGCAGGAGGCAGGATAATGGGATTTCACCTCGGAGGTAACAGCACTCTTATCAGGAGATGCAGGATATGAGGCTCTGACACTGCTCTGATTCATGCTCTGGAATAAAGCAGACACTTGATGGCACCTGCATTGCTGACTCAATTGCATATCTTCAGTGCTGATCTTGTCGGTGCTGGAAAAAAGGGATTGGGAGGGAAAAGTGCTCCTGGTTTGCCTGCATGCCACGGCTTTGCTGTTTGCCTTAGGGCCTGACTGGTAAAAATAGGTAAATTAAAGAAAATAAATGTGTTCCTGCCTCCATCCCACATCCACCAAGGCAAGGCTTTCAGCTGGTTTTCTCCACCCAAACTTGGCAAAGCAAGGAAAAAAGGGGATTAATTTCAGCTGCTCTGCTTCTGGAATATATTTGAAATTAAAAGAAAGTAAACCTTGCCCCATCTTCTCCCTGCACTTTAGTCCCAGCCAGTCTCAGAAAAAGGTGGAAGACAAACATTTTCTTGTCGAGGCTCATTCTACCTCCAAGTGGTTGTTTCTAAAGTCTGGGTTTATTTATTTTTTCAAGTTTCAGCTCTGGCACATCTAATTCTCTTCCTTCTGGGGAATAAACAAGAAGAGCAGCAGCCCAGCAGGTAATGAAAGAGATTCTTCTCCAACTCTACAAGTAGAAAGCTGAGACCAAGAAGAAAAATTAACATCTTAGAGGATGTTAATCACACGTGGGAGTGGTGATTTCCAGCAGCTTCTGCCTCCTCTGGTGCTCTGGTAACCCCTGGTGAACATTAACAGCCCCTCGTGCCAGACCCAGCACAGCTCCTGTTCTCTTCTTGCCCTGCCTTCACCACCAGAGCTGTGATGGATGTGGCTCCTCAGCCTTTTCTTCTCACAAAGAGGGGCCTGTGACACCTTCTGTGCTCAAAAGTGGGTGATTTAGCAAGAAAAATTACCTACAGCTGCATTTTATAGACTCATACAAACACATAGTGGCTTGTGTTGGAAGGGGATTAAAAGTTCATCTCATTCCAACCCCCTGCCATGGCCAGAGACACCTTTCACCAGACCAGGTTGCTCCAAGCCCCTCCAACGTGGTCTTGTGTGGTTCATCCCCATGGCACGACCCAGGCTGGGTTAATCCATGTTGGACAAGGATAATATGGGAGAGGATTCTCCATACCTCGTGTCCCTCTTGATATTTCACTCATCAAGGGTGCAAACAGGACCTCAGGGGGGTCAGGCTGTCCTGGTGGAGACACTGTGCAAGAGGCAGAGCCTTTCCCTTGCACCTCCTCCCAGCCTGGCTCACTGGGATGCCTTAAGTTTTATTTTTCATGTTTGCAGATTCTGTGCCGCCCAGGGATGTAGTTCTGAGCCTCACATTAAGTGTCACTCAGCTCTCTTCACAGAACAGTTAGACAAAACAAATCCTTTTTCTGCAGAGAACCAAGGACACCTTTCAGGCCCCAAAAGCACAAACAAGAGTGGACTGAAGGGAGGAACATGAAGGATGAGACCTCACAATCTGAAGCTGGAATTGGACAATTAAACCCCAACATGCAAATGGACCAAATCTTATAAAAGTGTAAGATCTCATGAACGGGGAGGGATTTTTTTGTGACTATTCTTGCTCCACCCTGGGTGCAGCCTTGGTCAGGCTCCTGTCCTGCCCAGGGTGGATCCTGGAGGCCTTTCAATAAATACTTTCTTTATTCTCTTAGCTCTGTCCAGTCTCTGTTTCAGGTCAACCTTCCAGACAACAACTGCAGCCCAAACACACTTTGCATACACAACATCCAGCTCTGGAGCCCTTTGGGATGATCCAGGAGGAGACATTCCCCACAGGCTGCTCAGACAGCCCAATCCCAACTCCCACCCTCCCAACATGGCCTGTGGCAATGGCCCCACCAAACCCAAACCCTGAAAGAGCCAGAGGATTTACAGCAAACAGGAACCAGCAAACAGGCCTGGGGTTGACAGTGGTGCCCAGTGCCAGGGCTAAGCCTCCTTTCCAGGGAAGTCGTGTCTCATCAAGCTTTGGCTGAGCCCTGGCCCAGGCTGGGGCTTGCCCAGCTTCCCAGGGCAGCCTGGCTGGTGACTAATTAATTACCCCTGACTAATAATCACCTCTTCCCTCCATCCTGGCACTTCTGCTGGCACCCAGTCGTTTGGCACAAAGCCCCTTGGATTCCCTTCCCGCTGCTCCACCAAACGTGGGCAGAGCTGCTCCAGAGCCATCAGGGATGGACAAGGAGCTCCCCATTAAACCTCCAGGTTTTTGGGAGCTGCCTCTAACTGCAACCACCACCAGCTGTGCCAGTCTCCAGGTGTGCCAACCTGTGCCCCCCTGCATTCCCATTTGGAGGTCTAATGAATTTTCCCCATCTCACTTCATCTCTGCATGAAACAGAAATTCAGGGGAGGGTGGCTAGGACAGCACACACAGGCATTAAATAAAATATAAACACCTCATCCATACTTAACATCAGGTTTTGATCTACACTGTTTTCCTTTCCTTTTTCAAGGTGATTTGCAATGTCTTCAGTTGCATTTTGGGAAGGGGAGGGCTGACTTACTGCGTAATCTCATTTTTGATCTATTATTAAATGCCTGCTTTCTTTTTCCTTTTTTTCTTTTTTTTTTTACCCTTTCTCCTGGAAACCAGAAGCCCCAGCAGGAATTACAGCCAGAAAGGAAGGTGAACTGAGAAATGAAAGCTGCCAGAGAAAGAATTGCTTGGGCTTTTGTTTGAAATTTTCAGAGTTTTCTGATTTTGGGTTGGAAAAAAATCTGAGATTGGCAAACCAAGGCCAGAGACAGGACTCAGTGATAAGTCTGGGGCAGGACCACAGCACATGAGGGCAGTGGCACTCAAGGCAGCCAGGAACATCACATTTTTTTACCATTTTGATACCATCTGAAGGTGGATCCGTTCCTAAGGCAACACTGGAGATTCATCAGGGCTGATGAATGATTTTCATCACCCTTTTTGCCTCCTTCCAGCCCCTCTACATCCCTGACAGCAATTCCCCCTTCTGCTGTGTTTCAGAAATAAGGAATTTCTCCTCCTTTGGCACCAGGACTCTCTCCCACCTCCCAGCCAGATGAGTGGAAAGCAGATCTGGCTTTGCTGCCAGCTCCTGCTGAGAGCTGGATGTCCCCCTTGCCACCAAGGCCACTTGGCTGGCCAAAAAATGGTCCCCCTGTGCAGCCACGTGGCCAAACTGGGTCCCCCAACTCCCCAGTGGAGCCTCTGCTCTCATATCTGGAGCAGACACAGGCCCATCCAGACATCATCCACTGGCAGCCCCAGAGAGGGGTAGATGCTCGTTAGCATTTCCTATTAATTGAATTAATTAGCTTAACAATTTCCTGTTAATTTCCTATCATAATGATTGCTTTATTAACTAATAGGAAAAAAGTCATAATTTAGCCAGCAGGAATGTGACTCAGTGACAGACACAGCCACCAAAGCTATTTTTGGGGGGGAAATAATAGGTTTTTTAAGTGCTTTTGTTTTGAAAGAGTGGCCCACGCAAGCAGCTGAGGGTTTTGCAGCTGAACTGGACAAGTTCAGACTCATTCTGAAGGAAAAAGCATCCCTGGGCCACATTCCATAGAAAACTCTCTGGTTTTTTCCAGGGGAATACAGAAAGGGCAGGAATACAGGACCCACAGCTCCATCTCCTTTTGCAACTGGACATCCCAGTATCTCCTCCCTGGAAAATCCAGGGGATGTTTGGGGAAGAAATAAAAAAAAAGAAAAAGGCACATCTGGAAAGAGCCAACCCTGGCTGGGAGCAGTCAGCAGATGTGAACATCCATCTCACAACCACTCCTTGGGCATTTGAAGGGCCACCAAGACCTCTCCTGCCACAAAACCCATCAAACTTCTGCTTGACCATTTCCAGGCAGCTGCTTCCAAGACCCACCAGAGATCAACTATTGATAAATAATAATAAAAAATAATAATAAAACAAATGCTGACATGGGATTGGAAATCCTTTCCTCTTTCCCAAGGGAGACAGAGAAATAGAAGAAATTAAGGAAGCGGTTGTGAACCTTCAATTCCAGCTCACCCAACAGTCACAAAATCCTTTTTTTGGGATCCTCAGTGACCAAATCAGAGCTGTCACAAAAACTGATGTCAGTGACATGGGAGCAGATGTTCCCTCACCTTCATATTTTTTGCTGGATATGACTGATTCAAGTTTCTGGGCACAAAATCAAGTTGGAAAGAGCTTGTTCCCAGAGATGTATGTCTGCTAAAAACACCAGAGCTGGATTGCCACTGTGACATGAGGGATGTATGTGCCACCTCCTTCCTCCACCTCCAGCCTGAATCCCATCCTGCCTCCCCTTAAACTCAGAAAAAAAAGAAGCCAAATCAAAGCAACTGTCTGCATTTGGCTTTATCTGCTACAAAATGTCAAACTCTTCAACAGGCATTGCAACATTTCCATCCTCCCTCCCTCTCTCCAAAGCAGGAAGACTGGTACAAAGAAGCCAAAAATGTATCAGAAAAAAAAAAAAAAAGCATCACCAGCCACAAATAGACTGAAGCTGGAGGTCCCTCTTGGACAACAAAGGGTCCTGCAGGGTGAAAATCCACCTGAGTTTCTCCACATGAATTTGCTTCCCGTGCATCCATTTATACAAAAATGTGACTGCACATGTGGCATGCTGGAAATATTGTGACTAATGGATGGAACCTGTGCAACGTGTCAAAAATCTTCCCTCTCTCCCCATGTAACAGCACTTCACATTGCACTTGAGACACTGGCACCTACGTTTAAGCTGTTTTCTTGTAAGAGGATGGAATGCATTTAATGAATTACAGTGATTTTGTGTCTCAGTAGTGGATTTTGTGCTGGCAAAGCTGCAGAGAAGCCACAGGTTCCCCCAGGCCATTGCTATGGGATCAACAGGCACACATCCCCCATTATTTATTTTGGAAGAACACATCAGGGCACAACACATAATTTGATTTTGAGGGTTTTTTTTTTACTTTTTCCTGCTAATACCCCATTTTTTCCCATCTCTGGTCTTTGATGGCCCTGGACTACATCTCCTCATCAACTCCTGCATACCCACACTGCCAATCCTGCATTGCTGGGACTGCTCAGGCTCTTCCAGCAGGGAGAAAGCTCTTGCCCAAGGTTTCTCTGGGACCATTTATAGTCTCAAAACAGTGATATATGCCAGCACCTCCACCCCTGAAATCCCCCCAGTGAACATTCCCATCATCACTGGGACACAGCTGGGTTCTAACACCCAGACCTGGCCAGGTCTGCAGCAGTGGGGATGAGCAGAGAAACACCTCAGCACCTTTTGCTTTCAGCAGGGATAAAAGTTCCCGTTTTTTCCCTCCTTTGCAGCATCCTTTCCCTCCCGAGCTGAGCAGCGCTGCCCGCGGAGCCGGCACATCCCTGGGCAGGGCAGAGCCAGGTCAGCCGTGCTCACAACTTTCCACGTCTGCAGCATCTCAGCCCGGAGCAGAAACCCTGCAAAGCCCCTTCCTGCAGCCACCGAGGCGAGAAACACCCAGAGAAAAGCCCGAGGGAGGCAGAGGACAGAGCAGCCAGGTTTGCACCAAGGAGCAGAAGTTTCTTTGCTCGGCCACTGAGGCAGGTTTGAAGGTGAAGGTTGGACGGGGCTGTAGAGAGCCCAGACTGCCCAGAGCAAAGCGGAGCACAAAGAAACCCAGCCCCAACATGATGAAATACAAGTTTATTTGCTTTAGCTCGGGTCCACCTTCCCTCCGCGGCTCAGGAAAAATTACTTTAGCGCTGCTCTGGCTGGGGGTTTTCGTGCAAAGCGGGTTTTTAACCAACTCAAAACACAACTCGAGAGAGATGGCGTGTCCTGAGCACCCCGAGATGCACCACGGAGGGAGATCAGGGAGATCCCTGATCAGGGAACGGGGACCAGAGCATCCTGACTTCTCCAAGTCCTCCTGCTCTGCCCACACTCTCCTGGTTCACATCCCAGACACGGAGTTAACGCGGCCGTAGCTGAACGATGAGAGGTACCACGACACCAGCGCTGCCGATATGCCTCTTTAAGGGCAGCCCAAACCATTCCTCTGCTCTCGGGGATCGCTCGCCTCCTTCTCTGACCATTCCCGGCTCCCCTCCCTGCAGGGATTTCGCCTTTTTCCACAGAAGCCTTTCCAAAGCCTCCATGCAGTCCCCAAATTGCCAAACTCGAACGCAACTTTCACCGGGGGGCAGAGCAGTCCCCCCCCCGCCCGCTGTTTCATCGCAGCCGTCACATTAAATTAATTTATGTTGCACCATCCCGGCGCAGCGGGAGAGGAGCCGCTGCCAACCCCAGGGCCACCGGCACGAGTTTCCCCGTGGAAACTTTGGGGGGCCTGGATAAAAACCCACTCCCCCCCTCCAAAAGAAGGCAGCTGGAGGCTCAGCAAGGGTTCATCCCGCTGGAAAAAACCCCCAGTCCCCAAACACCAGCGACATGCCCAGCCCCCGGGACATCTCCAGCCCGGGATAGGAGGGGAAAGGAGGAGGAGGAGGAGGATGGGTCCCCTCCAAGAGGGACCCATCCCGGGAGGGGCTGGTCCCTCCCCCCGACTGAGTCCCGGGTAGCCCTCCCGTGGGGCGGGGAATGATTATAAAGTAGAATAAAATCAAGAAATAAAATATTAAAATAAATTGTAGGGGGGAGGAGGTGTGGAAATAAAAGCTAAACTAAAAAAAATTTGAAAAAACAACAGAAAATAAATCCAATAAAACGACACACCATAAAACCGAAATGAAACGAAATGAAATAATACCTTTGCCTCCTGAAGTGTCCCGGGGAGCGGCGCTTACCTGGCGGAGGGGCCGCGCTGCCCCGCGGAGCTCCGCGCTGTCCCTGCGGCCGCAGCCCGGCGTGCGGAGCCCGCCGAGCCCCCGGCCCCACTCGCTGCATTCTGGGAAGCGGCGCCCAAAAATGGGGGCGCGGAGCCCTCTGGTGGCATTTTCTGAGTGTCCCCTCGGGTGGGAAGGGAGGACCCTGGGACCCACAGGGCGATTTGGGGTTCTGATAGGGTGTGTGTATAAATGTATGTCGCTATATGTCAATGTATGTGTACGTGGTGTTTTATATTCATATATATTCATAGATATTCATAGATATTCATAGATATTCATAGATATTCATGTATATTCATATATATTCATAGATATTCATAGATATTCATAGATATTCATATATAGTCCTATATAGTCCTATATAGTCCTATATAGTAATATATATTCATATATAGTCATATATATTCATATATAGTCATGTATATTCATGTATAGTCCTGTATAGTCATGTATATTCATATAAATATTTGCATATCTTTATATCTATTCATATATATGTGTGTGTATGTCTATGTATGTAATTTTATGGATATCTGGCGTGCATATATTTTATGTGTATATATATATTTATATGTGTGTGTATATGTGTATGTATGTAATTTTATTGATATCTGGTATGCATATATTTTATGTGTATATATATAATATATATACATATAAATATATATATTTATATATGTGTATGTATGTAATTTTATGGATATCTGGTATGCATATATTTTATGTGTGTATATATTTTTATATATATGTTTGTGTATGTGTAAAAAGTTAGAATCCCAGAATGTTTTGCTTTAGAATGGACCTTAAATATCACATTATTCTACACTTTCCACTATCCCAGGTTGCTCCAAGCCCCATCCAACCTGGCCTTGGACACTTCCAGGGTTCCAGGGGCAGCCACAGCTTCTCTGGGAATTCTATTCCAGGCCCTCCCCACCCTCACAGGGAACAATTCCTTCCCAATATCCCATCTATCCCTGCCCTCTGGCAGTGGGAAGCCACTCCCTGTGTCCTGTCCCTCCATCCCTTGTCCCAAGTTCCCTCTCCAGCTCTCCTGGAGCCCCTTTAAGCACTGGAAGAAGCTCTAAGATCTCTCCAGAGCCTTTTTTCTCTGTGCCCATTCCCAGGCAGAACCCAAAAAGGTGTCTTAAAACACCTCTGGAAAATAAGTGAGAACCAGTGGTTTGGAGAGGAAGGGACAAATGTTGGGGCACATCAGCTCATGGGGTGAAACTCATGGCTGCAGGTGCAAGGTTCAGAGTATTCCCCTTGTGAGAACTTGTTGGACACACATGTAGAGTGGTCTGTGGTTAGAGAAATGCATGGATTGATGGACTGGAAATGTATGGATTGATGGACTGGAAATGTATGAATTGAGGGTTGGAAATGTATGGATTGATGGACTGGAAATGTATGAATTGAGGGCTGGAAATGTATGGATTGAGGGACTGGAAATGTATGGATTGAGGGTTGGAAATGTATGGATTGATGGACTGGAAATGTATGGATTGAGGGACTGGAAATGCATGGATTGAGGGACTGGAAATGTATGGATTGAGGACTGGAAATGCATGGATTGAGGGCTGGAAATTAATGGATTGAGGGACTGGGTGTACCCATGGGTGTTGCAGGAGAATGTGGAGCCAAGGTGGGTTTGGGGACTCTGGGTCACAGCCTCACTCCTGACTCTTTCTGCCCTGCTTCTCCTCTCCTCTGTGTCCAGGTTGTTTGGAAAAGATAATTAATGCATCTCAGGTGGGTAATTAATTCATCTCAGGTGGATAATTAATGCAGCTCCGTAGCAGAATCACCTAAATATTAACGAGACTTTGTGGCTTGACCTCCCTGGGTCAGCACTGCAGGGGCTTTGCCCTGCTGAGCCCAGCACTGGGATTTTGCTCAGAGGCCAACCAAAAACTCAGCAAAACCCTGGGGAAAAGTGATCCCACACCCAGCCACGGTGGGATCACCCCAAAAATGGGGTTAAAGCCCAAAGACCACTCTGAAAGTGAGACCTCACGAGCTTTGATCCACATTCCCAGTTTGCATCAAGATCCACTAAGGTAATTCCTGGCTTTTTTCTGACAGGAGAAAAAACTGCAGGTCGTGGTCAAGACCTGGAAAAGAGCCACCAGTGACAAGCGAGGAGAATTGCTGAAGGATTCTGAGGAAAAACAGGCACAACAATCAGGTGTGTGCACACCTGGAGCTCCAGCTTGTCTCTCTTCCACGGCAAGAGAAGCCTCACAGGAAGGACGTGGCTTTCTGATGCCACCTTGTGTCTGCTGCAGATGTGAAGTGACATTTCAGACCCTGCCAGTAGCTTGTTCTGACTCAAAAAGTTTCTTTTTTCAACCAAATTCCCCCTTTTGCAACCTCTATTCCCATGATGTCTTTCTACAGGCTGCTGTTTCTCCCCAGGAGCAGGGATGTGATCCTGTGGATATCAGGGTCCCTGTCCCAATCACCATTTTGTCACATTCTGGGGAGGGCTAAAAGTATTTCTCAAATGCCAGGAAATCTCTTTCAGGAAAGAAATTGAAATCTTGCAATTTCTGTGAAGATCACTTGGGCAAGGTTTGGGCCATTTCCTTGCATTTCCTCTCATTTCCTTCACTTTTCTTGTTTTCATTTTTTTTTTCCGAATTTTCTTGCATCACTATAGGGCATTTCATTTCTTCAATTGCTCAGTCTGTCTTTTTGTTCACCATTCTTGCCTGATTTGGGGATATCAATGGCAGTAATTTTGGCAGAGTTCTGTCTGTTTTCACTACGCCTTATTTTATCTCTGTCCATTAGATTTTAATCATGCCATTTGCAGGTTTTCAGAGTTTTTTCCTGATTAAATTCGATTTGATCATATCTCCTTTCCAGAGTGTTTGTTCCACTTTCTTCTCTGATTTCAAGATTTCATTCCCTTTCCTGAAAGGAAAAATTTCCTTTCCCTTTTCCTTTCCCTTTTCCTTTCCCTTTTCCTTTCCCTTTTCCTTTCCCTTTTCCTTTCCCTTTTCC
>JBBMKD010000145.1:111021358-111033276 GCA_037834095.1 Argya squamiceps
TGGTTTTTTGGGATTTCAGTTCAGACTTCCTGGGTTTTCCCAGGTGGTTTTTTGGGATTTCAGTTCAGAATTCCTTTGAAATCCCTGGTTTTTCATGGGTGGTTTTTTTTTTTTTTGGATTTCAGTTCAGTGTTTTCCTGGGCTGTTTTTTGGGATCTCAGTTCAGAATTCCTGGGTTTTCCTGGGCATTCCAAGGGTTTCACAGAAATATTCCAAGGTTTTCTGATGCTAGTCCATAAATTTATTACAAAGTTTGAGGTTTTATGGAAATATTCCAAAGTTTTCTGATGATATTCCGTAAATTTGTCAATATGCCAAGATTTCATAGAAATATCCCAAGGTTTGCTGATAATATTCTGTAAATTTATGTCAATATTCTGAGATTTCATGGAAATATTGCAAAGGTTTTGATGATATTCTGTAGATTTATATCAATATTCCAAGGTTTAATGGAAATATTCCAAGGTTTTCTGATGCTATTCCATAAATTTATTTCAAAGTTTCAGGGTTTTATGGAAATATTCCAAGATTTCTTGATGATATTCTTAAATTAATATCAATATTTTGAGGTTTTATGGAAATGTTCAAAGGTTTTTTGTTGATATTCCATAAATTTATGAAAATATTCCAAAGTTTTCTGATTTTTTGGGGGGGGGGTTTCTGGGGATATTCCAAGGTTTTCTGACAAGATTCCAGGATTTTTTCAGGATTTTCCAAGGATTTATGGAAACAATCTGGAGGGCTGTGAGGATATTCCAAGGATTTATGAGAATATTCCAGAGTTTTATGGAAATATTCCAGGGTTTTATGAGGATATTCCAAGGCTTTATGGAAATATTACAGGGTTTTATGAGAATGTTCCAAGGTTTTATGGAAATATTCCAGGATTTATGGAAATATTTCAGGTTTTTTCAGAATATTCCAAAGATTTATGGAAATATTCCAGGTTTTTATGATGATATTCCAGGGTTTTTTGAGATTTTCCAAGGTTTTATGGAAATATTCCAGGATTTTCCAAGGATTTATGGAAATAATCTGGAGGTTTTTGAGAATATTCCAAGGTTTTATGAGAATATTCCAGAGTTTTATGGAAATATTCCAGTTTTTTTCAGGATATTCCAAGGATTTATGGAAATATTCCAGGATTTTTTAGGATATTCCAAAGATTTATGGAAATATTCCAGGGTTTTCTGCCAATATTCTGGGTTTTTATGAGGATATTCCAAGGATTTATGAGAATATTTCAGAGTTTTATGGAAATATTCCAGGTTTTTTTCAGGATATTTCAGGATTTTATGGAAATATTCCAGGTTTTTTTCAGGATTTCCCCCCTCAGAGCACCCCAGTCCCATCCAGGCTCCCAAATCCCAAAGAAAATCCCTCAATCCCAGGGAGAGGAACAAATCCATTTATTGGGAACATTCCTGAGGGAAAATCCGATGGGGAAATTCCAGCCCAAAAAAAAGAGGGAAAATTCCAACTGATAAAGGAGGGAAAATCTGAACTAAAAGAGGGGAAATCCAGCCCCAAAAAAAGGGAGAATCCGGCAAAAAAAACTTGGGAAAATCCAAACTCCAGAGAGAAAATCTGACCCCAAAAAAGAGGAAAAATCCAACCCCAAAAATTTGGGGAAATCCAAACCCCAGAGGGAAAATCCAAACCCAAAAAAAGAGGAAAAAATCCAACCCCAAAAATTCGGGAAAATCCAAACTCCAGAGGAAAAATCCAACCCCAAAAACTTGGGGAAATCCAAACCCTAGAGGGAAAATCTGACCCCAAAAAACTTGGGAAAACCTGACCCCAAAAAACTTGGGATAATCCACACTCCAGAGGGAAAATCCGTGTCCAAAAAGGGGAAAAATCCAACCCAAAAAAACTTGGGGAAATTCAAACCTGAAAACTTGAGAAAATCCAAGCCCAAACCCCAGAGGGAAAATGCAACCCCAAAAAGAGGAAAAATCCAACCCAAGAACTTGGGATAATCCAAACCCCAGAGGGAAAAGCCGACCCCAAAAAAGGGAAAATCCAACCCCAAAAAACTTGGGAAAATCCAGACCCACAAACATGGGAAAATCAAAACCAAAAAGAGGAAAAATCCAACCCAAAAATTTGGGAAAATCCAAAACCCAAAAAGGGAAAATCTGACCCAAAAAGAGGAAAAATCCAAGCCACAAACCTGGGAAAATCCGAGCCCAAAAAGAGGAAAAATCCAACCCCAAAAATTTGGGAAAATCCAAACCCCAGAGGAAAATCTGTGTCCAAAAAGTGGGAAAATCCAACCCAAAAATTTGGGAAAATCCAAACCCCAAAAAAGAGGAAAAAATCCAACCTCAAAAATTTGGGAAAATCCAAACCCCAGAGGGAAAATCTGACCCCAAAAAGAGGAAAAATCCAACCCAACACCCCGGGAAAAGCCGAGCCCGAAGCACAGGGTGGCACTATTGCCTTAAAAATCCCTTCTGGCCTCTCCGGGGCCGCCGCTTTTCCGGGCTGCTCCTCCTCCTCCGCCCCGGCCCCGAGGAGGGAGGGGTCCCCAAACCCGTGCTCGGACGGGCGGGGACGAGCCCGCACGTTCCCCGGGGGGTTTTCCCTCTTGCAGGGTTTCCCCCCGCGGTTTTTGGGTGGAAAAGCTGCGGCGGGTCCTGCCCGAGGGCTGCCGGCACTCAGGACCCTGCGCTGGGTCGGCATCTCCCGTGACATCCTCCCCAAAGCTTCCAGCTCCAAACATTGCAGGGTTCTGCGAGCGTCCCAAAGCAGCAATTCCTCCCCAGGAGCACCAAAACGTCCTCCCTGCGCTTTGAAAGAGCTCTTTTAAAAGGTCCTCGCTGTCTCAGGATGGAGGAAAAACGTTTAAGGATGGCTTTGTCCTCGGGAAAACGGGATACGGGGGGAATAATTGTACAACGAGCTGTGATTGCAGTGGGAGCGGAGGAGGAAAAGGAGGAGGGGGAGGAAAAAGAGGAGGAGGAGGAGGAAAAAGAGGAGGAGGAAGAGTAGGAAGAAGAGGAAAAAGAGGAGGAAGAGGAGGAGGAGGAGGAGGAAAAAGGAGGAGGAGAAGGAAAGAGGAGGAGGAGGAGGAAAAAGAGGAGGAGGAGGAGGAAAAAGAGGAGGAGGAGGAGGAAAAAGAGGAGGAGGAGGAGGAAAAAGAGGAGGCAGAGGAGGAGGAGGAGGAGGAAGAGGAGAAAGAGGAGGAGGAGGAGGAAGAAGAGGAGGAGGAGGAAAAGGAGGAAGAGGAGAAGAAGGATATGGAGGAGGAGGAGGAGTATGAGGAGGAGGAGGAGGAAGAAGAGGAGGAGGAGATGGAGGAAGAAGAGGAGGAGGAGGAAGAAGAGGAGGAGGAGGAGGAAGAAGAGAAGGAGATGGAGGAGGAAGAGGAGGAGGAAAGAGGAGGAGGAGGAAAAAGAGGAGGAGGAAGAAGAGGAGAAAGAGGAGGAGAAGGAGATGGAGGAGGAGGAGGAAAAAGAGGAGGAGGAGGAATAAGAGGAGAAGGAGGAGGAAGAAGAGGAGAAAGAGGAAGAGGAGGAGGAGGAGATGGAGAAGGAGGAGGAGCACAAGGAGGAAGAGGAGGAGGAGGAGAAGAAGGAGGAGGATAAGGGGCTCTCCTGCTGCCAGGAGCCGGCTGAGCCCAGTATTGTGCACAGGAGCTCCTGGGCCGGCGCAGCTTTTCCTGCTCCTGCTCCCGCCCTGATCCCGCCGCTCTGACTGATACAAACCCCGCAGGGTCTGGGGCAGGAGCAGCACTGAGAATTCGATCTACGGCAGCTCCAGGCAGGAACGGAGATGTCCCTGTGCCATCCCCTTGTCACAGGGCTCCTCCCTCCTGCGAAAAAACCCAAAAACTTTCATTCCTGCCAGTCACAGCGTTTCCAGCAGCAGCTGCTCCGGCCGGGGGTGAAACGCCCTCCCCGGCAGCTGGAGGGAGCAGAGCCGCGGGGACAGGTCGGGAGGGTCACGGGCACTGAGTGACAGGGGTCAGGGCTTTGGGGTGACCCGGCACCTGTTAACCGAAGCTCGGCACCTCCTCATTGTGCCGCTGGTAATTTCTCACAGCTCTGGAGGCCGGCACTCCAATTAGCGCCGTGTCCTTTCTCCCCTTCTCCGGCGCTAACGAGCTCTGGCAGGATTCGGGGGGTTAAAATTCCCAAAGAACAGGATTTTAACCCTTCACCTGCCCAAGCAGCGCTGCTGCCAAGGTCGGGTCAGCCAGGGGAGCTCCTGTGGAACAGGCAGCTTCCTCGGGGTTGCTTTTAGGGAGAAACATTTCGAGGGGAGGAAAGGAGTTGACACATTTCGAGTTGACACATTTCAAGGGGAGAAAAGGAGTTGAAAACTAAAGACGGTTTCTGGTTTTCACAGAGTTATTTAGGTAGGAAAAGACCTGAGAGATCATGGAGTCCCAAGTTTTTGACTGGACTCTCTGAGGCTGTTTTACAGCACAGTGACACAGACTCTGAGATTCAGAAGGTTGAAAATGACTCCTCTATTTTTGGGATGTGTCTCCCTTTTATACCATTCTACACAGACCAATCTGACTGGTGACAAAAAGGCAAAACCTCTTCACTCACATTGGTCAGAGCAGAGGAACATCAAGAAGAAATCCCTCCTAGGAAAAGGAATGAATAACAAAGGTACAGTTACCAAAACATTTTTCCTGTTCACAGAAAATTCCTTGGGAAAGGAATGTCAGAAAAACCGAAACATCTCAAGCACAAAACCAGGGCTACAAACTCACCTTGCACCGAGTGCCACCAGTGGGATGGGGACTCCACCACCCCCCTGGGCAGCCCCTTCCAGTGTTTTCTGGGAGGAAATTCCTCCTCATCTCCAACCTGAATCTCCCCTGGCACAGCTTGAGGCCTCTCATCTTGTCACTGCGAGTCCAAACTCTTGGTTAACCTTGGATTTACCTTGGATTTTCTTGCTCTCCCACGAGGCAGCACACGGATGGCCCCGCTCCCTCTGTGCCTCGGTGCCACCCTCAGGGTCTGGGGACCACCAGCAAAGCCCCAAACCCACCCTAAAAAGGAGAACTTGGGAGCTGGTTGCCGCCCAAAAATGAAAACGGAGGAAACTGAGGCTCACTTTTCCCTCATCCCCCTTTCTGCAGATGTTCTGTGTCTTTTGGCAGGGGCTGAGCCTTATCTGATGGTGTCGTTTCCACACAGATCTGAGGGCTTTGAAGGGGGGGAATGTCAGGGCTCGTCCCTTCTGATCCCAGGTGGGATTTGGAGCTGGATTATGTTGCAATTCAGGGCCTTAAGGGATTTTTTTTTCCAGCACGTTCTTCCCAAAGGCAGGAACCCTCTGAAGGGGAAGCTGAGCAGGATGTGTCTGCACCAAACAGGAATATTAATACATTTATATTTTAAATGCTGCTTGGGAAGAGGCTGGCAACCATTTGGCACTGCAGATCCATCCTTCTTCAGCTCTGCCACCATTTCAGGTATCAGGAGATCTCCAATTTGCTGAGCATCCACGCAGCACTCTCGTGGGGAGACCCTGGAAATATTTTAAGCCAGCTCCTGGGATGCAGAGGCTTTGAAATGCATCAAAATGCTGCAGTGGGGGGTTGTGTGGAAGCAGTAAATGAGGGCAGGAAGCAAAGGGGGTCTCACCAAACCCAAACTCCCAGAGATGGGTGAGGAGAAAACACCTTTCCCCACTCGGGGTGTCCCCGTGGGGTGAAGGGGGAGCAGGAGATGCCAGTGGGGAACAGCAGCAGGATGTGGGTGCAGGGAGGAGGTGGCAAACAGGTGCAGGCACTGAAATTGGAGACTGACTATCAATCCAAGGTGTCTGGAGTGTTATCACAAGAACCAGTCTGACCAGTAGCCAAGGGTGTTGGGAATGTGGATCCCAGCTGGTCACACTCAGTGGTTTTATCCCACTGGGCTGCAGCTCTGAGCTGGAGAGAACTCCTAAACAAAATGACTTTTCTTAAAAAGGTCCTTCTATTTCCACCTGCTTTGTTTCAGCCTTTTGGTACCAATGATTTCTTGGAGTAGGTTCAGATTTGATTTTGGGCAGGAATTGTTCCCTGGCAGGGTGGGCAGGCCCTGGCACAGGGTGCCCAGAGCAGCTGTGGCTGCCCCTGGATCCCTGGAAATGTCCAAGGCTGGGCTGGATGGGGGTTTGGAGCAGCCTGGGACAGTGGAAGGTGTCCCTGCCATGGCAGGGGAACAGAATTACAAGATAAATTTAAGGTCCCTTCCAACCCAAACCATTGCATGATTCAATGACTTTGTTGTCTTTATTAATGCATGGCCAGAATCTCTTCTCCCTTCAAACTGCAGAAGAAATCCCAACAAGGGCACGAGCTGGCAGAGCTGAGAGACAAAGCTGGAATGTGATTGTGACTAAAATACTCCTAATCCCAGCCTGGGGGGCTGAACTGGTCTCTGCTCCCACCACATCCCCCCCTCCAGCTCCTCTTTTTCCATTCTCCTCCCACTTCCCTCACCCTGCAGGTCGTGACACCACCTCGGGAGGGCCAAAGGAGCTCCGGGTGACTCCATCTCCTCCCCAGGCCCTGCATTAACCCCTCTGGGACCCGGCAGTGCAGCACAGAGGGGAGATAAACTGATAAAACGGGAGCTGTGAGCTCCCATTCCTCATCCCTGATGGGTTTAGCTGCAGGGGGAATCCTCCTGGCTGCAGGAAATCACATCTTTGGCTGCCTGACTTCAGAGCTGGTCACTCATAACCCACAACAGTTTAAATTCAGGGAAGATGGAGCAGAGCCAGCAGCTCCTCCAATTTAATCCCTGAACTATTAATTTAATGAGACCTAAATCAGCCCCAGTAATTAGTGAGGGGAGTCGTTTTATCACCAGCCATGCAAGACTCAGCACAAGGCTTCCAACCCAAAACAACCACGTATCCACCCAAGTGCCAGACAGCTCCTGCAGATAAATCACTCATCCTGTCCTCAGCTCGGGTTTGGCAATAAAAAAACCCCCAAACATCCCTGGCATTGCTGCTCCCAAACCTGTTTGCTCTCTCTGCCTGTGAAATGCTGGAGGTTTGAGTGGTCTGTTCTTGTAGGAGGGCGGAGCAGGAGAGCTTTGTGTTTGCTGGAAGGGTGCCAGGCATCCAGGAGGGCAGATGTTGGGGGGAGATTAAGTCTGGAAAGTCTTTCTTCAAATTCAGAGAGGTGCTGGCCAGAGTAAAACCTGATATTCAATTATTTAACCTTTATATCTCAACTGCTGCTGAACTGGGGTTTTTTTAGTCGGTGTTTTTTTACACCCACAGGAGAAGAATTGAAAACCTGTTGCCAGAGTTTTTTCCATTGTTTTATTAAAAACTTCCAAAGGCCTAAAATGAAAAATGTACACCAACTACAAGGGAAGAACCAGTTTGTACACTCACAGTTAAAGTGCTAAAAAAAACCAAACATTACCAAACCGACACTGGGACTACTGTAAACAAGTCTAGCAAGAGCCGAGTGCAAGTGGGGTCAGGGACTGCCCCACACATTCCAGGGGGCAGGGATCTCATGGGAGCTCCTTCCCCTCCCCTGAGGAGCTGCACCTTGTCACAGAGTGCCCAGGGAAGGGCTGGGAGAGGCGTTGCATGCACCGAGTCCCCCGTGCACGGAGCAAAATCTGGGAAAATGCTGTGCCTTGGGGGGGAAAATCATTCCTGATCTTGTTAGGAGAGAAGCACGAGGGGAAAATCGATCCTGTTAGGAAAGAAGCACGAGGGGATGGGGGTAAAGCTTCACATTCATCTGGACATTCTGCTGCTCAGGGTGGACCTGGGGATGTCTCCTGTGTGGGTGGGGGCTGCTCTGCTCTGCGCCCTGCTTTCACCACACAGACGGAGCTGCCGGCTCTCCCTGCTGCTTTTGGGGATCCTCAGCGCCCTGGAGCTGGGCTGGAGAATGGGCTGCCCTGGATTGCTCTAAGGCTGGCCTGGCTTTTCTTCCTCCTGAGGGATTTTCCTCAGGAAAAGGATTTTCCCTTCCCTCCTTGCTGGAGCAGTGCTGGATTTGGCCGTGAGCGGATTTCAGCTCACCACTGACTCCCCTAGAGCTGGTGGTTCAAAGCTCCCAGCACAAAACCCTGGGCCTAAACTGGAAGAAAAGGGAGAAGAACACAACCACACTGACGCCTAAATGTGTCTCTTTGCTGCTGTGGGGGTCTTTATGCTTTAAAAAAGAGGAGCTGCCTCTTCCATGCAATGTGACCACGGCTCTGATCTGGGATTTTTCACGGGATTGAGGAAGAAAGAACACCACAAACTCGGGGGGATCTGCTGCCAGCACAGTGGGGTTGGTAAAAGAGGTAAAAGAGAAGCTGGAGATCCCTGGGAATACTGGGAATGAGGAGTTGAGTGTTTTACAGGAAGCTTTGAATTCCACAGAGCAGAATTTGGGGGCTGTGGCCATCGTGTGCGTGGGAGGGAGAGGGAGGAAGTTTGGGATGAGCTGGAGAAGCCAGGCACTGTCCAGCTGCCCTCCTGGGAGAGAGGATCCAGCTTTTGGTGGCTGCTGGGGAGGGACAGAACACTGCAGGGACACCCAGGGAGCCCAGAGCACTTCAGTGACTGCCAGAAACACCCTCCTGGCCAGGAATTTCAGCTCAGGGGGAATTTAAAGCTTGGCACCAATCCCACAAACCAGGCACCCGGGCTGGAGCTCTCACCAGGGAGAAAAGCACCCCAAAAACACCCCTGAGATGCTGGTGGGGCCACATTCAAACTGGGATGCACTTCAGAGCCCCTGGACACGATGATTTGGGAGTTGAAGCCCTGTGAGCCCCAACTGGGACATTCTTCCATGGGTGAGGAATGCTCTTCCCAGCAGGAATGCTCTGCCAAGAGAGCACAGCGGGCTGGCTCAGGTGTTGAAGGTAGAAGGGAGGGGGCAGAGAGGCAAAAACACCCAGCCAGAGCTCCAGTTTGAGGTTTAATCACCTCTCTGGGGTGCCAGGAGCCTGTCCCTTCAGGATCCATGAGCAAGGAATAACTTGGATATTCCCACCAGGAAGCAGTTTTGGGACTGAGCCTCACAAATTAACATCATTTCCAGCAGGATCCTTCTCCAAGCTCCATCAGCTTGTCTCCAAACAAGTCAAAGCATTACTACAATTTATTAAAAGAAATAATTACTGGAAAGATGAGCCAAGAGGATCAACATAAAACTTGGAGCTTATTTAGCTGGGTTCCAGTGTTTAGGAAAATTCAGCTTCCCAGCTCCTTGCACAGATCCAGATTTCCACCAGATCACCCTTGGAGGCAGCACCAGAGTCAGGAGGAGCTGAATCTGAAAACAGCCAAGGTTCCACCCTTGGGGCTTCCAGGGAGTTGCAGCTTCTCCAGTTCAAAGTCACCCCAAAGGCTTTTCCCCAGCCATGTGCTTTGGCTCTGGGCAGTTTGCCCCGGGCCAGGGGTGGCCCCCAGGGCTGTTTGCTGAGCAAACAGGCAAAGCAGAGCCTGCTCTGCCCCGGGGCTGCCAACAAAGAGCTTTGTTACTCCACGCTGGGCTCCATTTGTCTTCTCCAACAAAAAGGACAATTTGGGACAAATCTCTCTGGGAGCTGTGGTGGCTCCCGGGGCAGCCTTTGATTCCACAGCACACAGGTTATGAGCTTTGCTGTCGTGTCATCAGCTGTAATTAAAATGAGTTAATTGTGGAGCAGCTCCATGAAGAGCGAGGTTGGTGCACAAAGGCTTCTCTACATGCCTCCAGCAGGTCAGGGAGGGAAGGACAATGCAGAAAGGAGGATTCATTTCCCAGCAGTGAGCTGCAGTAATTACTGAGGTAGCTTTGCATGGCAGCAGTGTTTTCCTCTGCAGAAAAATCTCCAGCCCCATCCTCGACTTTGGCCTCCAGCACATCCCACGGGATCCTCTCCACACACACAAAAAAAAGCCCAAATTGAGATCTCTCTACCATGAATCTGCAGTGGGGGGTGAAAACAGCCACAGCAGAGGTGGGTCTGTATAACCACAATGACCCCTGAACTGTGCATCCTGTCTTCTCCTCAAGGAATGCCGTGGGCTTCCAGCTTCCATCCTCCTTTTTCCCCATCTGGGGGCAGCTCCTGCCTCAATTTTGTCCCACCCATCTTCAAATTCTTGCTCAGCACAGAGAATCCCCCCCAAACCAGCCATGGCATCATGAGGAAGGTGGGGCATCCTTGAATAAACTCCTCTGGTCCTTCTGGCCTCAGCCTTTGTAAACAGGCTCAGCTCTGGCTCTAAGAACGGGCTGTACATTCCTGCTGGGGTGACAAATTCAGCTTTTCCATGATAATTTTCTTTTTAAATAGATCAGGAACAGGCAATCTCAGCTTTTGTACATGACTCTAAAAAATAAATGGCTGAATATCATCTAGATAACTGCTCTTAAAACCCATCTCTTCCTACAGAAGTTGTAAACCAGTAGAAAAATTTAAATAGTCTTTTGTAAAAAAGCAAGGACAATGCAAGTTATAAAAAAAAATCATTGCTCTTCCCTGCCTCTCTCTTCCCCCTGCCTGGACAGCTCTGGGAAGAGCTGGTGATCCTCAGAGGGGTTTCCTTCTTCCACAATGCTCATTTCTGTGGAGTTTCCAGTGTGACCAAACGTTGCCAGCTCGCACAGACGTCCCTCAGGCAGCGCTGGACGTGTCCCCTGGAGGGAGGTGCACTGAGGGATTCCTTCAACCACCAACATTTTCCCTCAAGTCCCATCAGAACAACTCCAACACTGAGATTTTGGGGCTGGGAATGACATGTGGAGCTCATGGAAGGAGGGACAAGAGGGAGGGAAGGAGGGACAAGACGGAGGGAGGGAGGGAGGGAAGGAAGGAGGGAAGGAGGGAGGGAAGGAAGGAAGGAAGGAAGGAAGGAGGGAAGGAAGGAAGGAAGGAGGGAAGGAAGGAAGGAAGGAAGGAAGGAAGGAAGGAAGGAAGGAAGGAAGGAAGGAAGGAAGGAAGGAAGGAAGGAAGGGGGAGAGATTGTTTTTCCACAGAGAATAAGCAATCCACCAGCCGTGCCTGATGAGGAACAGTTTATCAAATAAATAATTACCTCCAGAGAGGTTCAGAGGAGACAACCAGCTCTTTACTCAGTGACTCAAGGCAAGTCCTACAAGTTTCCCCTCAGAGAAACCGACCCCAAATCCAGCACCTGACAAGCGGATGATGACAATACTGAGCGTGTCACCTGCCTGAGGAAAGCACTGCCAGCACTCTGAGCCCTTCCTTTCCCCCTTTCAGGCACTGGTGCCATCCTCCTCGATGACTCTGTTCATGCTGGTGCCGTGGGTGATGTGTGTCATTGTCACTGGGTTGGGGCTGAGGTCCCTGACGCTGCCGTGCCGCGACTGCTCGTTGAGCCGGTGCGAGCTGCTGTGCCGGGAGTGGTCGGTCAGCCGGGACAGGCTGCCGTGAGGTAGTCGTTCCTCCACGCCCCTGTAGCTGCAGGGAGTGTACCTGGTGTGGGGAAACACAGGGAAATTATCAGAGATTGTCACTGCCCCTGTGGCTGCAGGGAGTGTACCTGGTGTAGGGAAACACAGGGAGATTATCAGAGATTGTCACTGCCCCTGTGGCTGCAGGGAGTGTACCTGGGGTAGGGAAACACAGGGAGATTATCAGAGATTATCACTGCCCCTGTGGCTGCAGGGAGTGTACCTGGTGTGGGGAAACACAGGGAGATTATCAGAGATTATCACTGCCCCTGTGGCTGCAGGGAGTGTACCTGGGGTAAGGAACAAACACAGGGAGATTATCAGAGATTATCACTGCCCCTGTGTTGGGGAAGATCAATCAGGGAAACCTTATAAATATGATTGCTTAGCAAAAGATTGTGAAAATATGAAACCTGTAATCAAAATAGAAATGAAAGCTGGCTTTGAGTTGTAGGATACTGAGCCTTGGTTACCATATAACCTGAAAACAACAGCCCAGCCAGCTGAAGGAGAATCC
>JBBMKD010000145.1:111116455-111127684 GCA_037834095.1 Argya squamiceps
TGTCCTTGGTGTGCAGCAGGAAAAGGATTTGTTTTGTGTCCCTGCTGTGTGCAGAGCTGAGTGACACTGAGTGTGAGGCTCAGAACCACACATTCAGCACAGAATCTGAAAAAAAACCACGAAAGATCAAACTCAAGGCATCACCACCATTCCCATTGGGAATTCCTGCTGCTCCTGCCCGTGGCCACCACCTTTTTGTCCCCACAGATTTGGAGCTGATCTGTGGGGACAAGATTGGTCTTCTCCCAGGAGATGGCTCCTTTTTCTCTCTGGAAAGTGAAAATACCTGGAAAATCCCATCCTGTGCCGCAAGAGGATATGAAAGAAGCACACTACCCGTCAAGTTGAGGGCGAGGAAAGGAAGAACTTTATTTTTAGATTCAGGGTTTAAATAGAGTTTGGACTTTGACCAGCAATTGGGGGGACGAGGTAGACACCCCTCCGACCCCACTGGTCAAACCAGTAGTCCATCAATTTGTCCTTCCCCCTGGAAGGAATGTGTATTTATAAAATATCAGTCTTTGTTTTTGTTACAAGTGTGAGAAAACTCTAGTAGAAATAAGAAACAATCAGAAGGCTGAAAAATCAGGGTGACAGTCCTGGGCCTCAGTAGGCCGCAGGTGTGTTTTCTGAGTTTTTAGTCCAGAACAGGTTTTTAAAGTTTTATTCTAATTCTTATTACTTTTTCCCTCTTGTAGTTTGGTTAATAAAGCTTTCTTTATACCCTTTAAAGTCTGAGCCTGCTTTGCTTTTCTCCTAACCCTATCTCACAGCAGAAAAAGAGTAAATAATTTCAGTGGGCACCCAACCCCAGACAGTGCCACGTCACTCCCACCCTGTCTGCCCAGCTCTGCCACCCCAGGTTCCCTGATTTCCTCCCACACACATTCAATCCTTCTCTTTAGGTACCCGCCATCAGCTGTGGGAAAAAATCTTTGTGACTCTGCTGCTGCCACGACAGGTTTTTCCTCACGAGGTTTGGTTTTCCCTCCGCTCTGCTTCTCGTAGCAGGCCCATGCAGTGGGATTGTGAGGAAAAAATACTTTGGAAATTGTGAAATTGCAGCAGTGGAGGCCACAGAAGTGTCAGGGGAGAAGGAATCAGCAAAGAATTCATCATTGCTGCTGTAAAAAACCCATCCTGGTCTTCTCCTTTCTGTGAGGGAAGCCAAGGCTCGGAGCTGGGCCCATGAACGTGAGCGAGTCCTGGCCTAGGCTGTCGTGGCTCATTTGGGGATTAGAAATCATTCTGTGGCTTCAGAGTTTCTTTTCATGTAGCTTCTCCATTTGTTCCCTCACAGTGAGTCACCAGAAGCTGCTGCTCGTGCGTTTTTATTTTAAGAAGCCGAATCTCCAGTTTCTCTGCACCTGAAACTCCTATTGTTTTTCTTTCTTTTTTTTATTTCCAGTTTGACAAGTGGACAGATGGCCAGAGGAGGAGGATCCTGGTGGACCTGCTGGAACGCTGCTCCCTGTCCCAGCAGAAATTCTGTGCCAAGCAGCTCCAGGCCCGAGTCCCCATCGAGGCTGTCGATTTTACCACGAGGCTCCCTCGAGTCCTGTCCTTGTACATCTTTTCCTTCCTGGACCCACGCAGCCTCTGTCGATGTGCACAGGTAAAAAAAACCCGAATGCCTGCCTGGGGTTCAAGAAAGCCAGGCCAAAGCAGTTAAAAAAAACCTCAAAAAACCCAAAAAACCACTGATTTTTGGTGAACACAAAAGGTCTTCTGACTTGGCAGCCTGTGCCAAATGCTTAGTGATGCTTGTTCCTCAGATCCTAAATTAAGCCAAGATTTGTGGAAGCAAAGAATAATTTTAAATGCTCCATTCTAAAGCATTTTAAAAGTGGCATTTTCAAGGCTGATTATTCCCAGAAAGGAAGCCTGATGCTTCCTGAAAATCACATTCCTCTAAAACACCTTGCACTGTGTGCAGAGCCCTTAATTCTTAGAGAAATATCAACTTGTGCTTTTGCAAAGCACAACACTTGATCCTTTAAGGAAAACAGATCCTTTAAAATGCCTGAGGGTCAAGTGTTGGATGTGGAGAAGCAGAAAATTACAGATGGGCTTTGAAGCAAAATGGTTAAGACTCCAAAAATCTGTTTGCATGCCATAAAATGCTGTGAGATGCTGCCCAAAGTGGTTTTAAATTAGTAAGTTTAGTTTTCAGTGACATTATTACTGTGCTAATGTAATATTCTATGTTATTTAAGAATATACAATAATTTCAGCTTGGCTAAGCCTTGCTTTAGTTACTTTCTCTAGCATTTCACGTGGATGTAACTCAAACTCTCTGTGCTCAGGCAGGGAGACAGTAGGTTAGAAAATTACTGAGAATTACAGAATATCTTGGGTTGGAAGGGCTCCACATCATGGAAGCCTGATTCTGTTTTACACTACAATGACACAGACTCTGAGATTCAGAGGGCTGAAAATTACTCTTATTTTTGGGATGTGTCTTTTTATATATACTATTTTACACAGACCAGTTTGATTGATGGAACAAAGACAAACTTCTTCACTCACATTGGTCAGACCAGAGGGACATCAAGAGGAAGTCCCTCCTAGGAAAAGGAATGAATAACAAAGTTCCAGTTACAAAAACATTTTTCTTGTTTATAGAAAATTCCCTGGGAAAAGAATTTCAGAAAACTAAAACATGCCAGGCACGGAACCAGGGCTACATCAGCCTTGAAAGGTTTAAATGTTTTAATCCAAGGTTTAAATGGAGCACTAACAGTACAGAAGAATTGAGTTCATTTAAGGATATGTGGGAATTACATCCCCAGCACAGAAAACCCAAAACCTTGGATGCTTTTAAACCCCAAGGTTTTCACCTGGCTGGGAATTTTCACAGGTGAGCTGGCACTGGAAGTACCTGTCAGAGCTGGATCAGCTGTGGATGCTCAAGTGCCTGCGTTTTGGGTGGTTCATCAACTTCTACCCCACACCCTTCGAGCAGGGTGTGTGGAAAAAACACTACATCGAGATGGTGAGGGAGCTGCGTGTCACCAGACCCAAGGTATGCCTCCACCCCACGTCTGCAGGTTCAGCTTTCACATTTCCCAGGTTCTGTACTGCACTGGTTTGTAAATCTGAGCTTCATATAAGGTCTGAGCAAGTTGTCTTCACAGCTTAGACAGACAGAACAATCCTCTTCCAGCCCGGTCACCGTTGCAGCTTCAGGCCCAAAAAAGTGCAAATAGCAGCGAATTGAGGAGAGCAACCTGGGAGGGTGGGACTTCATTAACTGAAACTGTCATTGGACAATTAACCCAAATATGTAAATGGACCAAAACTTATAAAACTGTGAAAAAAAAAACCTTATAAAAGTGTGAAAATTCCTGACTGGCTGTCCATCCTCAGCCAGGCTCTTGTGCTCCCCAAGCTGCATCCTTCCAAAGCCTTTTAAATAAATATCTACTTTATTTCTCCAACTCTGTCTAGCCTCTGTTTTAGGCAGCCTCTCCAGGCATCACACCTCCTCCAACCCACACCACTGGGAAAACCCGGGGGTCTAGCTCCCAGCTCCTCTGCCTCTTGATCTTTTTGGGATCCTCCTGCCTTGAATTCAAAGCTCAGCCCTTTAACTGAAAGCAAAGTCTCCCACAGTCTTTCTGTGGTTGATAGAGAGAAGCTGACACATCTCAACATCAACTCAGCTCATCTTAATATGGATTACAGGGTTTGGGTGGTGACAAGCACCGCCAAAGTGCCTCTTTCTGCCCGCTGACCATAATGAGACCAATTTTGAGTTAATCCCCAATTATTATAACTCTAAATTTAGGCCAATCTGATTTTCATCATGGGCTAAAACTCATTTTCTTCTTTCCACCTCTCCAATTAGACTCCTGCCAAGGAGGAGTTCATTGTTATCGATGTGCAACCCGTCAAAAGTGACGTCCCAGAGAAGAAACTTTCTGTGGCAGGACAGGGGACAACCAGAGGGAAAAAAGTGCTCCCTCCTTGGCGTTCATCTGACAGGAACCCCACGGACACCATCCGCTACAACTACCTGGACAACTGGGACCCCATTGAGCAGGCCAGGCAGGCGTAAGAGTTTTTCCCTTTTTCCTTTCCCCATGCCAAAGGATTTTCCATGCCCTCTGCAGGCTCACTCTTGCCTGTTCTGGTTGCAAACCCACTTTCCTGCTTTTTCAGCTTTTTTTGGATGGGTTTTGGTCCAAAGCTGCCATTGTTCTGTGTCCTTTCTGCCCAGCTCGTCAGGCTGGAGCTCCTGGGGAATGTTACAGAGCTGGAACAGGAAGAATTAGGACAAGGGTTTGTTGGTTTTTTAAATCAAGCTGCCAGACTGAGAGGAATGTGTGGGTTTCACAGGGCAGAGGAAGAATGAATGAATGGTGATGAAATATAATTCTATCACTTGGAGGATCTCGTGGCTGAGAGGAGCCTGGGATGATTGAGTTGCAGGGCAGGTGTAAGAGGATGTCAGAGCATGGAAGTGATGAATGGTTATTTGTGTCTGCACTGTCTGGATCTATCACTTCCCGGGCTCCCAGGATTATCCACCTGGGGGAAAAAAAAAAGGGCATTTCCCTCCCAAAGCAGAGTTTTGCACACGGATCTGCATTAGAACTGCTACACTGTGGAGGCCAGTGCACCTCCTAAAACAGAATGTAACCTTGGAGGGGCATCCCCTAGATCAGACAACTCCCTTCAGGTCAGGGTGAGGAGAATAAACCTCTTCCCAGAGTTCTTTGCCTGTTATGCAAATCTACCCCAGTTCTAGTTCCCCAGTTGGCCCGTTGGCCTCCCCGCCTCTTTTCTCCCTTATATGTCCCTTCTCTGGAATGTTCTCCCTTCCTCGAGACCCCATTGGCCCTCGTTTGGTGCAATCCCCCGCTCCTGTTCCCCCATTGGCTCTCCTCTCCTCTTGCCCCGCCTCTGTGCCACTTTCTCCCTCACCCATTGGGCCCTGTTCTCAACTCCGCCCCTTCTGTCCCATATATAAACCCCAGTCCCTCACATGTGCCCTGTCTTCATCCCTGGATCCCTTCACATGCAGTTGGATTAAAGCCTCTCCATGGAATTCCAAAAAAAAACCCCAAACTATTTCCATTGTCACCTCTGGTTTCAGAGATTTTCCAAATCTTAGATCCAGGCTGTTTTCTGTGCATTAACAAGCCCGGGGAGGGTGTGGGAGTGACCTGTGGGGAAGAGTTCACCCTTTTCTCATGTGAATCCCTGGAAACACCACCTCCAACGCTTCCCAGGGGGTCACCTCAGCCCAGCTGACACAGAAAGGGTGACACTGTCATTAATCCAAGCCTGGCAAAGAGGCTACAGATCTTCTTGGCCATTCCTTAGTTCCTGTGGGAATCCACGGGCTCAGAGCAGGAGATTCCTCTCCGTTGTGCCAACAAAAACCTTGGGAACCAACAAAAAATCACCCGGGTGGTGTTTAAACAAATATCCAACAGAGCCAAGATTATCCCTGCGCCCGGGAACAATCAGCCCAGGAATTACCCCAGCCAGGGATTGTTTGGCCAAGCACTCCCAGAGCTCTTTCCCAACGTGATTAACTCTGCTGGACCCACTGCTCCTCCGGGGTGTTCCACAGAGCTCCCCGAGCGAAAGCCTCACATGAATCATGTTTTAATCCGCGTCCCCTGGTCCTCGGATATTGCACTACTTCAAAGAGCTCCCCAGTTTCCACCTCACCCTCTTTTTGTGGGATGTTTCCCAACTCCCAACACCACTTTTGGGTCGAGTTCTTCGAGGCTTTTGACTGAATATTTTCACCAAACGCTTCCTGCTGCAAGCAAAAGTCCTGAGATTATTTTCCAGGTTTTGTGTAGCAGCTCCCTGGGGTTTATGTGAGGTTTAGGAGTCCCTTGTGCCGTTTGTGTGAGGTTCAGGATTCTCCTGTGCCATGAAAAGAGTGGAAAAAGCCTTGTTTGAAGAGTTTAAAGGTCGCCTGTCCCAGCGTTGAGCTGTGGATGTGGCTGAGAACCAGGTGAAAACAATTCACCTGAAATAATGAAACAGTAAATAATAAATACACTCCTTGTCTGCCTCTCCCCAGGGAGATCCCAGCCTCTCTCCATTTGTGGAGAATGTTTTAACGCCGAGTGTTCCTGCAAATCTGCCATTTATCTGCAATTACAGAGGATTATTGCCAGGAGAGAGGGGAATTCTGTGAGATTTGCCTGTTTATCAAGGAGCTGCCTTTAATATCACTTAAGCTGCAGGTAATTGCTGCTGCTCAGGCTCATCTGTGCTGATTCTTCAGCAGTGCAGGTGCCACGTTTCAGGTGCTGACCCAGCCTCCCACTCCCACAACGATGTCCTGGTGCTTCTTTTCCACGGACACCTTCCCAAAAATCCCCCCACTGAGGCTCTGTGTTGTGTTCTCCACCTTTTGGGAATGGGAATTCAGCTCTTCTTCAGCTGGAGCAGGGGGACACCACCTTGAGTGTCCTCCCAGTTTTGGTGGGGGTGGCAGGAAAATGTCACCGTGGTTCTGGTGTATCCCTCTGGGATGCCAAGCCTTGGCTTGGAGTCTCCCAAGAATCCACCTCAATGCAGGGCAGACCCTGCCTGACCAGGGCTGAGCTTGGAAGGCAGAGCAGAATCCCCAGATAAAAATCTCTGACCCCGCCGGCGGTTTCAAGCTCTCCCTCAGACGAGCCGGATTCCCCAAGCTCAAGGGCAAAAACAACCTCTCCTCATGTAAAATGGATGTCAGGAGGAACAAGACCCGGTGTAAAACGAGATCCTGGAACAACAGAAGTGGTATCCCAGGGCTTGCCAAAGGGAATCTGGGAGAGGAAATTGGGTTTTGCTGGTGGAAAGGAACAGGGGTGAGGGTTTCCCTGAGGACGTGAACGCGTGGGAGAGGACGCGGCAGAACTCGCAGAAACTCCAAGTGATGGTGGAGAGGAAAGGACTGGAGGGAGCTCTTCCAGCCCAGCACCTGGACTGGGAATCCCTGAGCCAGCAAAGCCTTTCTTTCCCATTTGGATGGTGAGGAAAACCGGGAGCTGTGGAGAATTCCTGTGAATAAACAGGATCACATCAAAGGAATACCTGACGCCACCATCAAAGCAATGCGTGAGGGACGAGTCACCGGCTGCTACCTTGACTCCAAGTTAATCTCCCTAATTTCAGGTTGGATTTTGCAGAATTTAAGAGGTAGTCAACCAAAAAAAAAGCTTTTCCTAACTCTTGGGCTTGGTTGAAATCTCCTCGGAGCTTGGCCTTGCTCTGCAGTTGTTTTCTAGACCAAAGGGAGGGGAGGAGTCTGCTGCTCATCACATCGAGGTGAAATATTGACATTTAAATGGCAGAGCTCGTGGAATTCCAGAATAATTTGGGTGGAAAGACACATTAAAATCCATCCAGTTCCAACCCTGACACTTTCCACTATCCCAGGTTGCGCCAAGCCTCATCCAACCTGGCCTTGGACCCTGCCAGGGATCCAGGGGCAGCCACAGCTTCTCTGGGAATTCCAGCCCAGGGCCTCCCCACCCTCACAGGGAAGGACTTTTTCCTAATATTTAATCTAAATCTCTCCTGTTTTAGTTTAAAACTGCTCATGGACAAAGTCACTTCTTGTCATCTGTGATGCCGAAGAGTTTTCAGCTGTTTCTTGGTTGGCCCTTCGAGTCATCAGCTGCCTTCTCCTTGCCACAGCAGCACCAAAACAACACTGCTGAGAATTCCTAGCAGAGAACTCATCCTTATTTAGGCAAAAAAAAGGGAAATATGGGCAGCAGAACGAGTTACAGTGAATTCTCAGTTAGGCAGTGCAGTGGAAATGGAGTCCTCTAAGTGGAAATGCAAAATATATTCTGCAGGCTATGAGACCATAATTGGCTCTTTAGCTTTGAAAAACAGATCAATACATTACCAGACAGCAGTTGAGCAAGGGTTTGGCCTGGCCAGAGCATCTCTCACTGGGGAGAACAATAACACTGAGACATAGCTGGGGAGTGCCAAAAAAATGGGGTTTATTTGCAATCTGGATGATCATTGAAACCTTTTTTTTTTTTTTTTTTAAATCTGATGGATTTCTTTTCTGGTTGCTCAGAAAAGCAGAAGTTTGTACCCTAAAAACTGTGCCCAGGAGCTCAGTGAAAACCCCCCTGGCAGAATGAAGGAGATGGGACAGAGATCCCCCAGTGAGTTCCCTGGGAGGTTTTTGGGTTTAGTTGGGACAGTGTGGGAAAAGCTGCTCAGTTGCTGAGCAGGGAAATTAAAAATAGCAACGATCAGATGTGCAGCCAAGGGAGTGGTGAGGTGATAGAGAAGAGATACAGACAGGGTTGAATTACAAATTGCCTGGAAGGGGTTATCAAAATCCCTCAATAGAATTATAGCTGTGACTATCAGTGTTGTAATTTATCACAAGGATGATTTCTGGTAGGTCTGGTTTGTTTTCTGCCTGAATTGTCCAAGCAGCTTTTTGTTATAGACAAAAAAAAAAAAAAAAAACGCTCCAGAGATTAGCAAGGAAGGATTTGCCTCTCTGGGCACAAAGAAATATTGCGAAGGGGAAGTGAAAGATTTTTATCTAAAGTGTGGAGTCGAGTTAGGAAATTTTTCTGCAGGGCTCTGATCTGCCTACAGAGGCCCGGGGAGGGCGTTTCTGTCGGGCCCTGCTGGAAGGCATCTGCTGTTTGTGCTGCTGGTTGCCAATAAATCAGAAGATTTGCCTCCCACTTGATGATGAATAATGAATTCCGATTCCATCCGGGCGCTGGAGCCGTGCCAAGGCCGCGGCCTTGTGCCTCAAGACAGGGCCCTGCTACTTCTCACGACAACAGCTCTCCCAAAACGCCAGCTCCTTCCCCCCTCCCCAGCCTTGGGTAATTTATGGCCACGGGCTGGCTCTAAAAAACAGTTGCATATTGTCCTGGAGTGTTTACCCGACGAGAAAATAATTACTTTCAGTAATTGTTCTGTCGGCGGCCCAGGCCCCATGTCTGACAAAGAGGGGCTCAGCTCGCGTGAGAAGGGCTCGGAGCGGCCCCGTCCTCACGGATCCCCGCGCTCATCTCTCCCTTTTTGTGCTGCTGAAATACCAGCCCAGATCCCCGTGGGTGTGTGGGAATCAAAAAATATCCTTAAGGGAGGAAAACGGGGGGAGAAACAGCGAGTTCGGAGCTGGGAGTGAGACCTGCCATCCTTCTTCCTCGTCCTCGCTCCTTCCATTTTCCTGGAGTTAGGGGTGACCTGACACCACGATTTGGGCACCAGAACACAGCAGCTGACACCTAAATTTATAATAATCATTTACAACAATAATTTACAATAATATTTTTCAATAATATTTTCCAATAATTTTTTACAATAATATTTTACAATTATATTTTACAATGATAATTTATAATAATATTTTACAATAAATCTTTACAATAATATTTTACAATAGTTTTTTACAATAATATTTACAGTCACAAGGCCAGGGCTGCCTTCCACCCCAAGGTCACAGCATCGTTTAGGACGGGAAACAGACAACTAAATTTATAATAATAATTTACAACAATAATATTTTACAATAATATTTTTACAATAATATTTTTACAATGATAATTTACAATAATATTTTACAATAATATTTTACAATAATTTTTTACAACAGTATTTTACAAGAATGATTTACAATAATATTTACAGTCACAAGGCCAGGGCTGCTTTCCACCCAAAGGTCACAGCATCATTTAAGATGGGAAACACCTTGAAGATCACCAAGTCCAACCATAACCTGGACACTGCCAGGTCCACCAAAATGACCAATTCTTTCCCAGCTGGAATATTTTGGGTTGACTTTTCTCCCTCAGCTCATTAGTGTTTGTAATCAGGTTGTGTTTTTCCTCAGCTTCCTATTTGAAATAATGCTGGATTTAACTTTATGCTCCTGGGCTGGGATGAGGGAATACTGGACACGTGCTGGTGTTGTGTGTGTGTATTATGTGGTGTGATCCTGGTTTTTTGCAAGATAAAAGCTGCTTTTAGAGTCCATTTCCACCCTTTATCTCCATGGTTTTGTGTTCCTACTGTGCCTTTTTAGCTGCCCAGGGACACTGGGAGAACCACTCAGAGCTTCTGCTTTAAATTCCCAGATTCCATATCACAGAATGAGTGCCTTTGGATAATCAGCCTGCCTGAGTGCTTAGAAACACTCAGAGCCTGGATTGTACTCCTGATAATGGAAAAAATGTGGCAACTGGCCATATTCCAGCACAATTCACTTAATTTTCACACTCTAGAATATTCCTGTCCTGCCAGATAATTGTGTTGAATTTAATAGCAGCTGCATACAATACCAAAAATATGCAAATAGATGTATAGAATTATTTGCCTTCAAAAATACTGGAAAAATACCTTGCTGGAGGGGCAGCCCCCAGCCTTTTCTTACACCTCAGGTCACACAGGCTTCCCTGGAAACTCCCAAATCGATTCAGCTCAGCTTCTTTTCTGTGTATTTCCCCAGGGAGCTGTAATATCTTAGGTGGACTTAGCTTAAATCACTGACTCCTGAGCTTGAGTGCCAGAATTTATCACAGCTTTAAAAAAAAAAAAGAGAGAGAGAAAAAAAATCAACTTCCCACCTTCCCCTGAGCCCTGGCAGCTGACTGTGCTCTTTGGGGCGAGATAAAAATGTGTCATCTCAATCCACATCTTTTCAGGTGGCAATATCCCCAAAGGATTTGATTTTTATCACCCCCCAGGGCAGCAAGTGCTGAGTTTTTTATTGATATTATCGTGTTTTGCTCTGCAGCAGGAGGAAGGGAGGAGGGCACACCCCGGACCTGAGCAGGCAGGAGGCTGAGAGGAAGAAGAGAGGGGCTCGTCGTGGATCCACGCAGCTCAGGAAGGTGAAATCCCTGGCAAGTGTCACCCCTGGGGTGTGATTCCAGCGCCTGGGGGGATGTCAGGAACCCCCAGGGATGTTGGGGATGTTTTTTCCCTCAGGGAGAGGACACCTGGGCAGGAGGAGGGGGACACAAAGCCCCCCGTGGGTGGCTGCTCCCAGGAAACCTCTCACTGCATCCCAGGTGTGGCTGTGGGTGGGTGTTTGGAGCCCTGGGCACTGAGAATTTTGGATTTGCTGTGCTGACAGGCACTGACCCCCAAGCAAACACTGCATTGACCTGAGGCTGTGGAAAAGACTTCCAAAATCGAGTGACAGCACTGGGATTGTGGGTGTGGAGTTTGAATAGAAGTGTGTGATATCACAGGGTGGAAAACTTAAGAGTT
>JBBMKD010000145.1:111132528-111143938 GCA_037834095.1 Argya squamiceps
TCTTCTCCTCCCTTCTTCTCCTCTGCTCTCTTCTTCTCTCTTCTCCCTTCTTCTCTCTTCTCCCTTCTTCTCCTTTCTTCTCTCTTCTCTCTTCTCCTCTCTTCTCCCTTATTCTCCCTTCTTCTCCCTTCTCCTTTCTTCTCCTCTCTTCTCCCTTCTTCTCCCTTTCTCCCTTCTTCTCCCTTCTCCCTCTTTCTCCCTTCTTCTCCCTTCATCTCTCTTCTCCCTGCTCCTTTCTCCCACCTTTTCCCTTCTCCCTTCTCCCTTCTTCTCTCTTCTCCCTGCTCCCTTCTCCCACCTTTTCCCTTCTCCCCTCCCAGTTATCCCTTCCTGCAGACCCCGAGCCTGTCCCAAAGCCCGCGGTCCGTCCCATCTGGGCCGCGCCTACACAAGCCGGGATCCTCCCCCGCAGGGCAGCAGCCGAGGCGCTGGCCCGGAGCCCCCGCTGGAACGCCGGGATCCGCCCGGGACCCGTCCGGGCTCCAAAGCCGCGGCAGAGAGGAGCTGGAGATGTCACCAGGGCAGACAGCAGACCCCCGTGTGAGTGGGATGTCCCGTCCTCGGGGAGACAGCACCAAAATCACGGAATCATAAAATCATGGAATGGTTTGGAAGGGACTTTCAATCCCACCCAGTTCCGAGCCCTTTCCACGGGCAGGGATATCTTCCACTGTCCCAGGTTGCTCCAAGCTCTACCCAGCCTTTTCTTGAGCATTTCCAATGATCCAAGGACAGCCACAGCTTCTCTGGGAATTCCAGCCCCTCCTCAGCCTCCCCGCCAGGAATTTCTTCCCATCCAAATCTCCCCTTTCCCAGTGGGAAGCCACTCCTTGTGTCCTGCCCCTCCATGCCTTGTCCCAAGTCCCTCTCCAGCTCTCCTCAAGCCGCTCTTGGGGGGGTGGAGGACAAGGAAGTGTTCTGGATGGTGGGAATCCAGAGAACCCCACAAGGGGTTTCCAAAAATAACGAGGCAGAGTGACACAATCCCAAAAAAATTGCTACCCTTTCAGTCTGGAGTTGGCTTTGGAAGCTCTTCCTGGTGCATTCTAAAGCTGTTCAGGGTCAGGAAAGCCTTTTTGGGGACTTTGGGAAGTCCTGGTTGTCACCACGAGGGTTTCAGTCTGTGACCCCTGGTGGTTTTTTGTGCAAAAATGGTGAAGAGCCTGGAGGGAGCAAAGGAAAAGAGGATTTTGATGTAACGCTGTTGGGATTTTAGGAAAGACACCAAGGTGGAGTGATGGGAGATCCTACAGGTCAGTGATTATTTGATAATCATTGGTGATCCCATCTAGATGGGAGATGTTGGAGCACGTGGAGACCTCCATGATCCCTTGGATCTCCCAAATTTGGCTTTTTTAGCAGATCCATGGGTTAATCTCCATGAGGAGGATCCACAGTGCAAACCAGGGATCCCAAACCCTTGAGACAAGAGAAAGGATCTAACCATGGATGAGGGATGAGACAGCAGGAAAGCTCTGGAATGCTTGGGTTGGGTGGGATTAGGGATTGGGTTTAAATTGATATTAGGAAAAATCCCTTCACTGGATGGAACAGCTGCCCGGTGATGGAGTCCCCATTCCTGGAGGGATCTAAAATCCCTGTGGATGTGGCACTTGGGGACATGGGTCTGTGGTGGCCGTGGCAGTGATGGGGGAATGACTGGACTCAGTGGTCGTGGAGAACTTTTCCAACCTGGACAATTCCATGATTCCATGAATGAGGCCTAAGGAGAAAAAGAGAACATAAACACATCCTGGCCATAAAAACACCAGGATCAGGCTGGAAAATCCCATTCCTCATGGTGCTGAAGCCATACCAGATTCCCATAAATCCTGGAATCCCATGGCCTGGATAAAGCTGGGAACGGGGAGAAGGTGTTTAAGTCTCTCTGAACTTTTCCATGAGGAGAATTTTGGTGCTGTCAGGGAGGATGTGGGAGAACAGGGAATTCCTCCAGGGATTTGATCTCCCAGGGAGCTTTAATGGGGCCATACTGGTGGAGGATACTGGGACAGGCTGGGATGTGCCAAATCCCATCCTGGTTACATCCAGAAAAATTAAAACCTGTGGAAGAGGAAGGGGTTAGGAGGGAAAGAATCTACCCACACCACTGCTGAGGTAAATCATCCCTGAGGGATTGTACCTGGATTAGGGGCAGTTTGGCAAGGCAAAACTGTGTTTTGGGGGTTTTTTGCATCAGAGAGAGACAAATCCTATCAGAATTCCTTCAGTGACCTCCCCTAGACCTCTGTGGACTCCACCAGGCTCTTCCCAAATTAAACACCTCAATTTTGGATCCTGCTCCAGCTGGGCTTTGCCAGGCCGTGTTTGCAGGTTGTCAGGAAGGAACAGAAAAGGGAAAATGTTTTGATTGATGATTATTTTCCCTATAATGAGATCATGAACAGGAATAATCTTCCCACTCAATCCAGATTTGGAAAGGCACTTGAGGGACTAAATGCCACAGAAATCCCAAGGATTGACTGAGCACTTAAACATGTTTAGAGTCTGAATTTTGTGAGATAATCTGAATTCTCCAAGTCAGTCTGATCCTCATCATTTCTCTCTCATGCAGCACCTCCTCTGTTTGAGGCTCAGCCCTGGCACATTCCTTCATCCAACCCAGGATCTGACACGGAATAAGGGAGGATCCAGAATATCCTTCATCCAAGCAGAACAGAAATTTATCCACCTGGCACTGGGGAAATGACAGGAAAGCTCCTGCTGGGTTTGGGATCTGAACCTGTTTTCCTGTGGCTGGTGCTACGTTCCCTTTTCCTTCTGGATATATCCAGAATTTCTGGAATTTTGGAATTCTAGAATTTCTGGAATTTTGGCCATGAAGATGCTTCCTTAGATCCTTGCCAGAGCTGCTGGACCTCATGGGAGGTTCATTTGGATGTCCTGGGACACATCCCATGGAAAACCTGGAGTCAGAATTCCTTTCTCACGTGGAAGCAGTTCCATCTTTCCCATTGTGGCAACGAGAAGGAAATCAAATCCCACACTCTGGATTTGCACGTGGATCCACAATGAGCTGGAATTCAACATGTAAGAGATTGGGAATTCCATGTTCTTTCTCTCTCTATCTCATTGGTCTTTCCTGCAGTTTGGGAAATTCCCCGAAAACGTAACCAAGAGCAGTTTTTGAGGATAAGGGGATTGAAAGCACGGTGACTTTAATTCATCCCAAAGAGCTGGGACAAAACCTTTCCACACATTGGGAAAAATCATGCCAAGCACACCAATCCTCAGCATTCACGGACAAAACCCAAATTTCAGAGGAAATTCCAACCACCAATTGTGGAGTCACAGAACTATTAAGGATGGAAAAGACTTTTTAGATCACCAAATCCAGTACCACGCCCATTTTCCTTAAACCATGCCTGCAAGTGCCAAATCCACAGATTTTCCTGATGCTCCCAGGAATGGTGAATTCCCCATTTGGTGGAATGAAGATTCCATTCTTCCCATGAAGAAATTGCTCCCAACATCCAACCTAATCCTCCCCTGGTGCAACTCGAGGCTGTTTCAGTGTGCATTAGGAGGGAACCTCTGCTCTGTGAGCAGATTGATCTGTGACACTTTAGGGTTTCACAGATTTTGGCAACGCCAGGCACATCCCACAGATTGAGAGCATCCAAATCATTGATTTAACAACTCAGTGTAGCTCCCTCTCCCAGACTTCGGGGTTTTTTCCTGTGTGCTTGGAAGGACGAGTTCATCCCAGCCAACACAAAGTCCTAAAACCTGATAAATATGAGCTTCCACCTCCCAAAAAAATCAGCCAGGAACTTGCAGACACGAATTATCTCCCGTATCTTCAGATCTGTTAATTATGCAGGAGAACAGACTGATGGATTTTGATTAAGAAAGTGAAATGTTGAGAATTTAAGGTGAGGTGGAGCAAACCAAAACATTCACCAGCATCGTCCCCTGGAATTGCAAATGTCTCCTCGCCAGGTTTGGTTTTTTTATGCATAAACCAAATTAAACCAATCGCTCCAGGGGTGCTTCCTTGGCTTCCTAAATCTAAGCTTTTTTGTTTGGTTGGTTGGTTTTTTGTTTCCATTAGGCAGCAGTTGAGGGTTAGATCCACGTTCCAAGCATGGAAATGATGTCAGTGGTTTATCTTTTCCCATCAATATTCCCTGGAATTGTACAATTCCCAGGATCTGAGTGGTCTTGGCAATGAGTCTTGGACAGGCTCTGTGCTTTTGCTGCATCTTAAGTGCTCGCTGCACATTTTAAACCTTAAACCTTCTCTGATTTATATTTTGTGTGTGTGTGTGTTTATGATGCTGTGAAATAACAAACAGAAACATCCAGGAAGGTGTCGAGCCAAGTCAATTATCCTCGGGATACCAGCAGACCTACAGAAACACGATTAATCAGAATAAAATCAGATGTACTCATACTTGTCTGTAAACATATTTTACATCGTTCCTGAGGTCATGAAACGGGCTGGAATTTGAAACGGAGAGGAAAAGAAAGATCTCCATCAGCTGCCTGGGGGGCAAAACACATCTGCCCTGCGTGCCTGGGGCTGCAGATGGTCCTTGCTCCACTTCAGAGCGGTTCCCAGATTAGAAATTGCCAAACTTCAGAGCCAGGACCTTGTGCCTTTGGAGATGCGCATTTCGCTGCCCTGCTCGGCGTTTCCAGGTCCTGCCCGACTGGAATCGGGATTAAAGGCACCTCTGAAAGCCCAGGGGCCACTGAATCAGCAGCAGCTTGAATTCCAGCAGCAGCAGCAGAGATCAGAACGCGAGCCCTGGGCTACAGCCCCGCTCAGATGTGGGGAACAAACCCAAACACGCCGGGGCTCCCTCCGAGTCGAGCTTTGCTATCCCAAAACTCCACCTGCGCTTCCCTGGTGTTCCTCGCCCCGGGGGAATGGCAGGGTTTGGTACTCGGCAGCCGAAATGGAATTTTCCTGATCGTTCTGAGCTAAAGGAGCAGAAATGTGGGGAAAGAGAAATGTGTAACTTTACGTGGACGGGGGCAGCAGGTTCGGGAGGATTTTTGGAAATGCCCAGCTCGTGTGGAGAGGTGGGAGATGAGGGAACGTGAGCTGCTGCCAGGGAAGTGGGAGCAGGAGGAGAGAGCAAAGTCTCAGCAGCGGCGTTGGGGGGGATAAAGGGTTAATAAATTCCTCTGGAAGAGCGTGGAGTCCTTGTGGCAAAGGGAGAGCAGCCAGCGAGAGGAAATAAATGCGAGATAAAAGTTGCTGCAATCGGTGGATGGAGCCGATAAGGAGCAGGGAGCACAGCTCAGCTCCAGGGCTGAGATGAGGAGGCAGCACAGGGTGTGAGGAGTTGTTTTTGGGGAGGCACAAGGATATGGGAATGGGTTTGAAATCCACCACCTTGTGCCTGCTGGAGGAGGAACAAGGTGGGAGCAGATGATTTAAACCTTATTTCATCCTGTTCCACCCCGGGATCTGATTTCCAAACACCCTCGTGCCAGCCTCAGGCACCAGAGCAGGCTCTGGCTGCCTTTTAAATCATTCCTCGCAGTGGGAAGAGCGCCTTCCTCCTGCTCTTTTCCCTCCCTGCAAGCCCACAGAAGTGGTGCCAAAAGTCCTCAGAACAGCCCCTGTTTTTTTCCAAGAAAGTTTTTGACCATCCTACAAATTCCCAGAGCAAGTCACATTGCCCATTGCCAGTATCTCCCTTGTTTTATCTGTAATTTAGTGGATTTTCTTTTTTCCTTGCTGCCTGTTCTCTCCTCCTCCACGGTCCTGTTTTTTTCATCCAGGCAGCATTTCCTCTCTGCTCACAGGTAGGTTCGTGACCCACCAGAATTCAGGGATTGACCAGGATTTGCCACCAGGAAGGAGATTTGGGAGCTGGTGGCATCAGCCCTGGCAAACAGCAACAACCAAACAGTTGCCAATTTGCCAAACAAGAGCCGAGGAAATAAATCCCTGTCTCCAGAAGTTGAAGCTCATGTGAGTTTTAAAAGTCACTGGATAATCACAGAAGAATCCCGAGCTGATTTTATAGGATTGCTGCAGAATTTGGATTGCAAGATACCCCAGGAGAGCTCTGGTCCAACCTACTCCTGTAAGCAGGGTCAGATCTGGGATCATCCCGAGCTGCTGAGGGCTTTTAGGGCTGCAAATCCTCCCAAAGAGGAGAGGGCACAACTGCTGTGTGTGGAGATTTGGGAATCATGGAAAATCCTGCGTTGGAATGATTGTAAAATCCAACCCCTGACCCTGCACAGAGAGCCCAAAAAATCCCACCCTGGGAGCGCTGTCTTGGAGTTCTGGCAGCCTTGGGAATGTCACCATTCCCTGGGGATCCTGTTCAGTGCACAACGCTTTGGGGGAAGAATCTTTTCCCAATAAATCTTTCCCCGATATCCAGCCTCACCCTCGGCTATGCTGGGTTTGCTTCCCTCTCAGCCTCTTCCCCCCTTACCTGCTCCCTCCCACCATCCCCATCTACCCCCTCCGTGCACTCCCCGGGAACCCGCGGGTCTTCGGGAGGGATTTTTCTCCTTTTGTCAGGAAAACCCAGCCCGTTTTTCCCTTCTCCAGCCGATGCTTTGCTACCATCTAGCGCTGAGGAGCCACGGCCTCTTCAGGCCGGTGTGGGATCCCTCAGATCCCAGCACAAGAGTGAATTAGAGAACAAGACCTCGGGAAAATAAAGAATTTTAACGGGGAAACAGGATGGCCCCACTACTGGAAATTTCAATCAGAAATTGAAATAGTTTTTCCTTTCTCCAGCCCATGCTTTGCTACCATCAAGCGCTGAGGAGCCATGGCCTCCCCAGGCCGGTGTGGGATGCCTCATGGTGGATCCCAGCACAAGAGTGAATTAGAGAACAAGACCTCGAGAAAATAAAGAATTTTAACGGGGAAACAGGATGATCCCACTACTGAGAATTTCAATCAGAAATTAAAATCGTTTTTCCCTCCTCCAGCCAATGCTTTGCTACCATCTAGTGCTGAGGGGCCATGGCCTCGTGTGGAATCCCTCAGGGTGGAATCCCAGCACAAGAGGGAATTGGGGAACAAGACCCCGGGAAAAGAAAGAATTTTAGCGGGGAAACAGGATGGCCCCACTACTGGAAATTTCAATCAGAAATTGAAATAGTTTTTCCTTTCTCCAGCTGATGCTTTGCTACCATCAAGCGCTGAGGGGTCGTGGCCTCCTCAAGGCTGGTGTGGAATCCCTCAGGGCAGATCCCAGCACAAGTGGGAATTTGGGAACAAGACCCCGGGAAAAAAATGGGTTTTAACAGGAAACAGGATGATCCCACTACTGGCAACCTCAGTCAGAAATTTACATTGTTTTTCCCTCCCCCAGCTGATGCTTTGCTACCATCTAGTGCTGAGGGGCTGCGGCCTCCCCAGGCCAGTGTGGGATCCCTCAGATCCCAGCACAAGCGGGAATTTGGGAACAAGACCCCAAGGAGAAACTGGGTTTTAACAGGGAAATAGGATGATCCCACTACTGGGAATTTCAATCAGAAAATAAAATCATTTTTCCCTCCTCCAGCCGATGCTTTGCTACCATCTAGCACTGAGGGGCCATGGCCTTGTGTAGGATCCCTCAGGGCAGAATCCCAGCACAAGAGCGAATTTGGGAACAAGACCCCGAGGAAAAAATGGATTTTAACGGGGAAACAGGATGATCCCACTACTGGGAATTTCAGAAATTGTCCCCTTTTAATCACCAGCTGTAAGAGCAGCCACCAGGATGTTTTTATATCCTGGGAATGCTGTGTCTGGGTCTGGGATCATTGGGACAGGAGGGACGTGGATCTCCTGGAGCAGGCCCAGCAATAAAAATGAGGGAGGGCCTGGAGCACATCCCTGGCCATGAAAGGCTGAGGGAGTTGGGGCTGCTCAGCCTCGAGAGGAGATAAAGGAGAGGGAACCTCATCCCTGTGTGTCCCTGTGTGCAGGGAGGGCTCAGAGCAGGGCCCAGGCTCTGCTCCAGGAGGCCCAGCAATGGCACCAGAGGAACGGGCAGAGAAAGATCTCAGCAAATTCCACCTGGACATGAGGCAAAACTTCTTCCTTGAGCAGTGCCCAGCCCTGAACAGAGACCAGAGAGAGTCTGGAGTCTCCTCACCGGGGATATTCCAGAGCCCTCTGGATGCAATCCCATGCCCTGTGCTCTGGGATGGCCCTGCTGGAGCAGGGAGGTGACACCAGTGACACTCTGTGGCCTCTTCCAGCCTGACCCATCCTGGGATTCTGAAAATCTGCAAATCTGGGATTCTGTGGGTGTGTGAGTCCGAGATTCTGTGATTGCGTGTGTCTGTCGCTTGGTGATTTTATGAGTCTGTGATTCCTTGGTTCGGTGAGTCTGTGGTTCTGTAATGCCATGATTCTCTGACTCCACGATTCTTCTCTAATGCTGTAGTTCTGTCATTCTGTGAATCTGTAATTCCATCCTTCTGTGAGCCTGTGATTCCATGATTCTCTGATTCTGGAGTTCTGTGATTTTGTGGGACTGCAATTCCATGATTCTGTGATTCTCTGATTCTGTAATTCCATGATTCTGTAATTTTGTGACTCAGATTGATTCCATGATTCTCTGATTCTGTGATTCCATGAGTCTGTGACTGATTCTGTAGGTCTGTGTGTCTGATATTCTGTGATTCCATGACTCTGTGATTCAATGATTCTGAGATTCTGGGAGCCTGTGAATCTGTGATTCCATGATTCCATTGATTTCATGATTCTGTGACTCTGTGATTGAGTCTGAGGCCCTGTAATTCTGTGATTCCATCACACTGAGATTCTGTGACTCTCTGGCACTGTAATTCTGTGATTCCATGATTCCATCACTCCACGGTTCTGGCATTCTGCGAGTCTGTGATTCCACGATTTTGTAATTCTGACTCTGTGGCTCTGAGATCCTGCCATCCATTCCACAATTCCACCATTCTGCACTTTCCATATTCTGTGACTCTCTAACACCGTGATCTAGTGATTCTCCCTGATTCCTTGATTGAGTCTTTGATTGATTCCTTGATTGATTCCTTGATTGATTCCTTGATTGATTCCTTGATTGATTCCTTGATCCCGGCGACTCTGCATTCACCTGACACGGCAACTTTCCACAAACACCATCCAACCGAGCATCTCAACGGGGGCAGCATGGGCAGGACCCCACACCCCCTCCTCAAAACCCCTCAGAACCCGCTAAAACCCTGGGGGGCCCCTAAAACACCCTAAAACCCGAGATTTTCCCCCAAAAAACCGGGGGGTTGTCCCCCCTTCCCTCTGCCGGTGCCGTCCCGGCGCCCCCCGGTGGTCGATGGCGGAACCGCACCCCCTTTGTGCCTCACTACGCTTTACGGCGCTTTCGCGACGGCGCGGGGCGGTGTTGCTTTACGGCAGCGCGGCGGGCCAGGCCGCGGGAATCCTCCGGGATGAAGCAGAAAAGGAAAAATGGGAAAGGTAAAAAAAAAAACAAAACCAAAATAAAGAGACTTGAGGGGAGGGAATGGAGCTCCAGGAGAGGCTGAGGGAGCTGAGGGGGTTCAGGCTGGAGAAAAGGAGGCTTAGAGGGGACCTTGTGGCTCTGCACAACTCGCTGACAGGAGGGGACAGCCAGGGGGAACAGGGACAGGATGAGGGGAAACGGCCTCAAATTGTGCCGGGAAAGGTTCAGGCTGGATATTAAGAGAAATTTCTTCACTTAAAGGGCTGTCTATCCCTGACACAGCTGCCCAGGGCAGTGCTGGAGTCCCCATCCCTGGAGGGATTTAAAACCCCTGTGGATGTGACACTTGGGGACACGATCAGTGGTGGCCTGGGCAGTGCTGGGAGTGGACTCTGCGCTCTGGGAGCGCCTTTCCACCCTTCCATGGTTCCGTGACAGGGATTTCAGGAGCTCCGTTATGTTTTCAGTGACAAACCGACAAAGGGGGAATTTTGAGTGCCCCAAGCACAAGACAAGAAGTGGTGAGAGTTTGTGTCTTACTTGAAATGGGATCCCAGAAACACGGGATGCAAAGCTGCAGGTAAACATGAAGAACATTTCACTCCCCGTGGAATTATTTACGTTTTTAAAATTATGTTTGATGAATCATTTGTGTTTTTAAAGCCAGAGTAGGGATTCTTGCAGTTACAAATCCACGTGCATAACTACAGTAACTGAACAGATGATGAGCGACTTAGTAACACCAAATCTGATGTCTCCTCCATTTCTCTCTGAAAACACTCAATCAAACAGCAGGACAAGCAGGAAAAAAAATTTCTCTGATTCTTCCCTGTTTGTTTGTTTATTTTCCCCCCGTTTTTTGCCCCGTTGCAGGGGAGCCCAGCCAGGCGGAGCTGATGGTGATGACCATTGCCGACATCATAAAGCAGCTGCTGGAGGCTCACGAGCAGGGGAAGGATGTGGATCTCAACAAGTGAGTGCCGCAGGGCTGGCCCCGGAGCTGATCCCTGCGGGGTGGGCACACCCCGGCCTTGCAGCTTTCGTTTTCACACCGTTCTCTCACTTTGCTGAGTGATGAAAGCACCGAGATCAGTAAATTCACGGCTGATTTGCCCCCGACTCTCAAATGGGTGGGAAAAACTGCTGGAAAACTCCAAGAAATTATTTTTTTCCTTTTTTTTCCCCCCCCCGTTCCTCTGTAGTCCCAAATGCATCAGGGAAATGAAATGTTAATACAGAAATAATATTAGATCAGATTATTTTAGAAATGTGTCACACCTAAATTTGTTCAGAAAAACTTATTTTTTCTTTGTATTCGTGGAGTAAGGAAATCTGAATTTGAGGTTTACAGGAATTTCTTCCTACTTAGCTTAGGGGAAGTAAGAAAAACTGAATTTTATTATTTACAGGAGTTTTTCCTCCTTTATTTATGTGGAGCAAGAAAAACTGAATTTGGTGTTTACAGGAATTTCTTACTCCTTTATTTATGTGGAGCAATAAAACCTGAATTTGATGTTCACAGGAATTTCTCCCTCTTTTATTTGTGTAGAGTTTGAAAACCTGAATTTGATGTTTACAGGAATTTTTTCTTCCTTTATTTATGTGGAGCAAGAAAAACTGAATTTGATGTTTACAGAAATTTCTCCCTCTTTTATTTGTGTGGAGCAAGAAAACCTGAATTTGGTGTTTACAGGAATTTCTTACTCCTTTATTTATGAGGAGTAAGAAAAATTGAATTTGTTGTTCGCAGGAATTTCTTACTCCTTAGCTTATGGGGAGTAAGAAAAACTGAATTTTATTATTTACAGGAGTTTTTCCCCCTTTATTTATGTGGAGTAAGAAAAACTGAATTTGTTGTTTACAGAAATTTCTTACTCCTTTATTTATGTGGAGTAAAAAATCCTGAATTTGATGTTTACAGGAATTTCTCCCTCTTTTATTTGTGTAGAGTTTGAAAACCTGAATTTGATGTTTACAGGAATTTTTTCTTCCTT
>JBBMKD010000145.1:111146114-111166038 GCA_037834095.1 Argya squamiceps
TTGGGGCCGTTTTAGGTGGTTTTTGGGCCGTTTTTAGTGATTTTGGGGGCGTTTTTGGTGATTTTGGGGCCTTTTTAGGTGGTTTTGGGGCTGTTTTTAGTGATTTTGGGGGCGTTTTTGGTGATTTTGGGCCGTTTTTGGTGATTTGGGGGCCGTTTTTGGTGATTTTGGGGCCATTTCTGGTGATTTTGGGCTGTTTTTGGTGATTTTGGTCTGTTTTTGCTGCCAGGCTGAAGACCAGAACCTCGGCCAAGTACGGGCTGCCGGCCCAGCCCCGGCTGGTGGACATCATCGCCGCCGTCCCCCCGCAGTTCAGGAAGGTTCTGCTGCCAAAGCTCAAGGCCAAACCCATCAGGACTGCCAGTGGGGTGAGTCAAAAATCATTTTCCTTCCTTCCACCACACCCTCTCTATGCTCCAAACCCAAAATTTGGGGTGAATTCCTGCCCAAAATCGGGATGGGGAATGCCCGGTGGTGTTGGTTATGTTTTCTGTGCCCACAGGGAAAAAAATCTCTGGGGAATTTTCCTTCCTTTGGGGGTGTCCAAGGAAAAGCTGGAGCAGCCTGGTGGTAGTTGAAGGTGTTGGGATTGGAACAGGATGGGATTTAAGGTCCTTCCAACCCAAAATATCCTGGGATTTTTGCCAGAGGAAAAAGGGGAATTGTGTCTGCGTCACTGTGGGTCTTTTCAGCAGAGCAATTAATCCAATTTACACTGAAACCACCTAATTTTTCGTATCAGACCCAAATTTACACTGAAACCACCTAATTCTTTGTACCAGAAACCAAATTTACACTGAAACCACCTAATTCTTCATGTCTGACCCAAAATACACTGAAATCATCTAATTTTTCATATCAGAAACCAAATTTACACTGAAACCACCTAATTCTTTGTATCAGAAACCAAATTTACACTGAAACCACCTAATTCTTTATATCAGACCCAAATTTACACTGAAACCACCTAATTCTTTGTATTCTTCAATTTACACTGGATTTACACTATTCTTCAATTTGCATTCTTCAATTTACAATTTAATTCTTCAATTCACCCTGAAACCACCTAATTTTTCATGTCAGACCCCAGTTTACCCTGAAACCACCTAATTCCTCATATCAGATTCTGAAATTACCCTGAAACCACCTAATTCTTTATATCAGATCCAAATTTACACTGAAATCATCTAATTTTTCCTATCAGAAACCAAATTTACACTGAAACCACCTAATTCTTCATATCTGACCCAAATTTACACTGGAACCACCTAATTCTTAATATCAGACTCTGAATTTACACTGAAACCACCTAATTCTTTATATCAGACTCTGAATTTGCACTGAATCTCCTTAATTCTTCATATCAGACCAAATTTATACAGAAACCACCTAATTCTTCATATCAACCCCAAATTTACACTGAAACCACCTAATTCTTTATATCAAACCCCAGTTCATAATGAAACCACCTAATTCGTCATATCAGACCCCAATTTACTCTGAAATCATCTAATTCTTCACATCAGACCCAAATCTACACAGAAACCACCTAATTCTTTATATCAGACCCAAATTTACACTGAAATCACCTAATTTGTCATATCAGACTCTAATTTATACAGAAACCACCTCATTTTTTATATCATACCCCCAGTTTACACTGAAACCACCTAATTCTTTGTATCAGGCTCTAATTTACACTGAAACCACCTAATTCTTCATATCAGAAACCCAATTTACACTGAAATCATCTAATTTTTCCTATCAGACCCAAATTTACACTGAAACCCCCTAATTCTTCATATCAGACCCAAATTTGGACTGAAACCACCTAATTCTTCATATCAGAAACCCAATTTGCACTGAAATCATCTAATTTTTCCTATCAGAAATCAGATTTACACTGAAACCCCCTAATTCTTTATATCAAACTCTTAATTTACACTGAAACCACCTAGTTCCTCGTATGAGACCCCAATTTACCCTGAAATCATCGAATTCTTAATTTTAGACCCTAATTTACACTGAAACCACCTAATTCTTCGTGTCAGACCCCAATTTACACTGAAACCACCTAATTTTTCATACCAGACACCAGTTTATACTGAAATCACCTAATTCTTTGTATTCTTCAATTTACATTCTTCAACTTACACTGAAATCACCTCATTCTTCGTATCAGACCCCAATTTACACTGAAATCATCTAATTCTTACTATCAGACCCTAAATTACCCTGAAACCCCCTGATTTTTTTTTCTATCAAACTCTTAATTTGCACTGAAACCACCTAATTCTTTATATCAGACCCCAATTTATAAAGAAACCACCTAATTCTTCCTATCACCTAATTCTTCATATCAGATCCCAACTTAATAACACTGAAACCACCTAATTCTTTCTGTTCTTCGATTTACTCTGAATTTACACTATCCTTCAATTTCCATGCTTCAATTTACAATTTAATTCTTCAATTCACACTGAAACCACCTAATTCTTCCTATCAGAAATCCAGTTTACACTGAAACCTGAAAACATTAAGCCATATTTAATTGTAATGAATTAAGGGTTCCCATTTCTTGCTGGTTTCGTTTTCCTCCTCAAGGCTTGACCCGTGGCTATTTTAACACCAGAACATCCTAAAACAATCCCACAAATGCCCTCAGCACCCCCAGCCCTGCAGGAAACTGTTTTTTTGGTGATTCCAGAGTTAATTGCTGTGATTTCCCTGGCAGATCGCCGTGGTGGCCGTGATGTGCAAACCCCACCGGTGCCCCCACATCAACTTCACGGGCAACATCTGTGTGTGAGTATGGAGGGCCCAGATGTGCCCAGATGTGCTCCTGGAGGGGACAACTGCAGCCCTGGGGGACACTGCTGTCCTCCAGCAGGGACCCTGAGGGGCTGGGAAGGGTTTGGAGGTGGGGAAGGGGCTCAACCTGGAGAAAAAGAGGCTCCAGAGGGAATTTTTTCCTGTCTGGGATTCCCTGGGAGGAGCCAGGTGGGCTCTGCTCCCAGGGAATGTGGGGCAGGATAAAAAGGAACAGCCTGGAGAGGTTCAGGTTGGATTTTGGGAGCAATTCCTGCCTGGAATTTCCATCCCTGGGCAGTGCTGGAGGCCCCATCCCTGAAGGGATTGAAATTCCCTGTGGATGTGGTGCTTGGAGACACAGATCAGTGCCAGGAATGGTTGGACTGGATGCTCTTGGAGGTCTTTTCCATCCTTTCTGTGAGCCAGAAGTTGATTTTTCCAGCATTCCTGTCCAAACCCAGCCTTGCAGGAGCAGCATTTTGGGGTTACATTGTGGATCCCTCCCACACCACACCAAAAACTGCTTTTTTCCACCTTTTCCTCAAGGAGAGAAAACCACCTCCCTTCATGACCCAAACCCACCGTTCCATATTCAGTTCCCACCCTCCTGATTAATTAATTTATCATTAATTCCTTAATGATCAGGTGGGATTTGTGTCCATGATGTGTCTGGAATGACAGAGCACAGATGGAGGAGAGGCCTCCAGCTGCCAAAATCTCCTGGAATTATCTCAGCTTTATTCCAATTAAAAAACACAAGTATGGCATGGCTTACCTTGAATTCTTTCCCTCATTTTGTTCATTTTGAGATGCTTTTCCCATTTTATTTCCAAACATTCCCTGTCATGAATTCCATGGATTTCTCTCTGGCTCTGTTTTAGCTCCTCTTGAGCTGTTCCAGGTAAATTCTCTGCCTGAAACACCTTGGGCTGCACAAACCCTTTGCCAGCAAATTAATGTGGGCACGGTGATTTGATGATTAATTTATAATTAATTTTATAAACGGTGGCAGATGACTGGGGGTGAGCTGGCAGTGAGGAAATAAATCAATTTTCTCAGGAAGCAGACAGGGCTGCTTTGGTGGAGGTGGGATTTGCTCCATCAGGAAAATTCCCTGGATACTCCCACACCTTTCCTGAAGGAGTCTGAATCCATCTCTGAGCACTTGGAGTATTTTATTTGTTAAATAACACATCTCTAAACTCAGGGAAAAAAATGCAGCTGAGCTTTCTCACTATCAAAATATTTAAATTCCCTAAATTTCTGTGAAAATCTGTGGTGGGACAGGGTGATATCCCAATTTTACATCTCTCCATGCCAAAAAAAAATCATATTCTGCACCAAATGAAGTGATGCTCTTGAGAGAATCATGGAAAACATTCAAATTATGATTTTTTTTAATAGATTAATCTATGTGTAGCTGTTGCCCCAAAACTTTAAGGCTACTCCCTAAAATAATGCAGCATCCCAAGAATATTTTCATGGATTTTGCTTCCAGAAAGTCTCACTGGGTTGCTCTAGGTTGGATGTAGGGATTTGACAGGTCTGAGGTGGTTAAAATTAATTAAAATTCCTCTTTTTCTCTGTCCATTTAGTGTTTGTAACCACAGATAGGCTCAGCTCCCCTCCCCAGCATTCCTGGAGATCAAGGAATCGCAGAAAATGTTGAATTTTGGAGAGTTTAATTCCTGTTTTCTCTGTTTTTTCACCTTGCAGGTACTGCCCAGGGGGGCCTGACTCTGATTTTGAATATTCCACCCAGTCCTACACAGGATATGAGGTATTTTTTTCCCTGGTTTTGGGGAATTCCAACATTCCTTAAACCTGGCTTTAGTTTAGGCTGGGCTTTATTTCTGCAGCTCACTCGTGTCACAAGAACAAAACCAAAAACAAATGGAAAAATCAAACCAATAAAAACTGATTTTCATAAACTTCAGGCTCTAAAGCAGCTCAAAGTCTAAGAGTGAAATTCTCAGTTACAGTAATTAATGAAAAGTTAAAATTTTAAAAATTGTCTAAGGAGGTTTTCCAAGCACTGGAGCAGAGATGTGGAGAGGTTGCTACAGGATTAAAAAAAATACAAATTTTGCTTAAAAAAACCCCATTAATCCCTCTGAAATGACATTAATTCCCTGATAATCTCCCTAAACTTTGATATTTCCAAACTGTTTCCTCCCTGCTGCCTGGAGAAAGTTTAACAGCAGTTTGTGACTGAATTATTGTGACTGGTTTTAACCAAAAACCTCATATCTGTGGTAGGGATGTGAAGTAGGAAAATGGGATAAAAATCCAGCTGGATTAATTTGGTGAAAATTCCTTTTAAACAGGAATTTTGTTACCTCAGTGATTTAAATCTTATCCTCTGAAGGAAAAAAATGGGAAATGCCAAGTGAATCCAGGATACAAAAGATACTTGAAAAATCTTCTTAAAATATTATTAATAGGATTCCATCAGCTGGTGATAGAAAAAAATAAAGTTTTAGGGATTTTAATTGAAGGAATAAGTTTAATTTAGAGAATATTTGAAGCCCTGAATGAACCTAGAGGATGCTGCCTGAGTAATTTGTGAAAACACTTTGTGATTTTTTTGTAACTTCTGTGACTCACTGCAGAGATGTTTTGGCTGTTGGGGAACACTAAAAATTGAAGAATTTTGGTGGTTTTAGGTCACGTTGCCATCTCAGGGTAAAAAAAAGTTGTCTCTTTTTAAGAATTTAAGGGAGCCAAGTTGGTATTTAGGATTTTATTTTAGGATTTTGGGGTTTGTGGCTTTGAAAGCTTTGGGTCAAGCAGGATTTAAAGTTTGCAGCTTGCTAAAAAGTTGGATTTTGTTCTTTTATGCTGTTCTTTGGGGGATAAAAGGTTTGTAAAATGAATTTTTTTGTGTTTTTTCAGCCAACATCCATGAGGGCCATCCGGGCTCGGTACGATCCCTACCTCCAGACCAGGCACAGAGTGGAGCAGGTACATTTTTTCCTTGGGATTGGGATGCAAAAAAATGAGAATTATTTCAATTTCTTGGACTGGTGGGCTGCAAAAATTAAATTTCTACGTTTTCAACTGTGCAGCTCTCATTTCCATTAAATAAATGGTGAGTTTTGAACCCCTCCTGAGATCTCTCCTGTGCAATACCTGATTTTTAATAATAATTCCAAAATTGCTTTATTTGGGTGTTCCTTGGAGAGTTGGGTGTGAAAAGTTTCTCAGTCCTGTTCTGCTTTGATCAATATCCTCTTTATCTCCAAATCCATTGGAAAATTCTCCATGAATTCAATATTTTCTCCTTCAAGATTTTAAGGAGAGTTTGTTCAATAAGAATTGAAGGAGATTCAAGGAAAATTTTTTTGCCTTTTTTTGCTGAATTTAGGTTGTTTCAAACTGGAACCAGTAACTCAAATAACTCTGATTTTTCAGGAAAATGGGTTCACTACCTGCACTGTGTTCTTACACAAAAAAAAAGACTTTTGAAGGTTTTTTTTGCAAGGGGAAGTGACTATAAACCAAAATCACTTCTTCATTCACGAAACAACTGGAGGAGTAAACGCAGCGTAAGAAAATCGAGGGTTACAGAGAAACCTCACTCTGATAATTCTTCCCCCTGTGATATTTGTATTTTTTCAGCTGAAACAGCTGGGCCACAGCGTGGACAAAGTGGAATTTATCGTGATGGGTGGGACCTTCATGGCTTTGCCCGAGGATTACAGAGATTATTTCATCAGGAACCTGCACGACGCCTTGTCGGGTCACACCTCCAACAACGTGGCAGAGGCCGTCAGGTGAGGGGCTGCTTCCAGTTTAAATTGTTTACTCTTTGAATTAAAAAAACCCTGAGGGGAATTATATATTTTTTTTTTATTGGGAGTGTTCATCTAAATGTATTTTTTGGGCAGGGAATATTTAGAATATTTATAGCTCTGCAGAGCAGCAGCATCCAGGCAGACCCTCCTGAAAAGGCAGGAGAAGCCAAACTTTTTTTTTTTTCCCCCTGATTTTTTTTGCTTGTCACGCCTCATCACCTCGATTTGGGGTTGTGACGACTGCCAGGGCCACGGGGGGGTTTTGTTCTTTTATATTTTCTTCCCTGCAGCTGGGGAGGGGGAGCTGCTCCTGCCTGGGACGTCAGGGATGACTCAGCCCCGCAGAGCGTCAGCGCTCCCGGCCCCTTCCAGCCCCAAACCTGCAGCAGCAGCAAGCACCTGGATGTCACATTCTCCATTTGATCTCAGAAACCACAGCCTGATCGATTCAGGGGCAGCAGATTCTGAATTTTCAGTGCTGTCTGGACAGAAAAAAAATGAAGTTTGATGTTTTGGAGTTGATAAATGAATGAGCGTCCCCTTGGGTGGGCTCGGTTTGCTGCCTTGTGGTCGTGGGGTTTTATTTGTGACGTTGTCACCTCCAAGAGGAGTGATTTTAGGGCTGTCACCTCCAAGAGAAGTGATCTTAGAACTTTTATCTCCAGCAGGAGTGATTTTAGAGCTGTGATCTCCCAACAGAAGTGGATTTAGAACCAGTCCTTTGTATCTCAAAGCTGCAGCTTAATCTGGTTTTTCCTCTGGAGGGCACCAAACACTTCAGCTGCTTTTCTTTGCCTTTTTTTTTCAATTTTTTTCCTCTTCCCCCGCCTCTTGTCGCTCAAAGACCAAACAAAAAAAGCTCCCTGCTGCTCTTTCCAAGTGGGTTTTATCGAGATAAAATAGCAAACAAGTTGGGCAAAGAGTTTCTGAAGGACACAGCTCCTCGGGGAAGGAGGGTGGTTGGTTGCAGGTTGTCCATTCAAATTACTGCTGTGATTCACGGTGTGGGAAGTCCATTTTTTTTTTCCCCCTGCTGCAGGTGTCTTAGCTGATTTTATTGGGCCTTAAAATAATTTTTCAAGCAGCCTGGCCTTTGCTCTGCAGATAATAAGGGAACTATTTCTGCCACAGCAATTTTAAACTCAAAGTGACTCCGTGGAGTCAGAGCAACACAGATAGAGAGCAGGGTGACAAGAAAAACCTGCCCTGGCAACGTGTGGGTTCTTCACATAAATAAAGGTTTATTGTTTTTAGCATAAAACTCAGGCTAAGTGCTTGGTAAATGGAGTTCTGTGGGAGTTGCTGGAGCTGAATTTCTTACATGTTGGAGATGTGGAGAAAAGGGGCTTGGAGATGAATCAGAGCTTCTGCTTTTTGTGCTTGTGGAGCGTCGTCGTTGCACTGTGTCACTGCAGCATGGGTTGGGATGGCCAGTGACACTTGAAATAAACAGTCAAGGTTGGATTTATTTCTCTTTGTGGTGAGGATTCAGCTCCTTCAGTGCTTCCAGCAGAGGCTGTGAGGAGTTCTGGGTGTTTTCCCTGTTGTGTGCTGCAGGCACTGCACTCAGCAGTACCCTGACATCTGCCTCTCCCACCCCTCACTCCCAGTGGAGTTATGGAGGTTGTATTCCTTGGGCAAATCATGATTTAAGTTCAGGTTTTGTACCAAGATTCCTGCATGTGGGAAAGGACCTTCAGCCAGGAGAGAATCACAGAATCCTGGCAGGCACTGCACTCAGCAGTACCCTGACATCTGCCTCTCTCACCCCTCACTCCCAATGGGGTTCTGGAGGTTTTATTTCTGGGGCAAATCATGATTTAAGTTCAGGTTTTGTACTGAGATTCCTGCATGTGGGAAAGGTCCTTCAGCTAGGAGAGAATCACAGAATCCTGGTGTGGTTTGGGTTGAAGGAACCTCCATCCCTTCATTCATCCCATCCCACCCCCTGCCATGGACAGGGACACCTTCTACTCTCCCAGCTTGCTCCAAACCCAAATTTCCCCCCTTTTTACCCAGTAAATTCTGGGGTTTTTTGTCCCAAACCCATGCTCTGCTCAGGGCTCATCAATCTGTCATCCATCCTCCTCCTCCCAACGTAATTTTCAGTTTTCTTCTTGTAATGCTTCATCTCGATCAGCCCTGTGAGGCTGCTGGCCCCTGGCTAATCTGATAAAAAGGATGTGATTCCCTGCAGTTCCGAGCAGAGCAGCACGGCCAGAGCCTCCCCCTGGCCCTCACTTGGGACCTGGATAAAGAAATTATCCCTCAAACCGGGCTGGCCCTCAGATTTCACCTGAAATCCAGAGTTTTCTTGCAGGTAAATGCATGAAGTCGTCCACCAAAAGTGTGATTTTTTTTTTGCAAAGATAAACAGGGAAACTTCGAGGCTTTTCACAGCCACTCTGTTGTGGAAGGAAATGAATTCCCTAAGAAAGTGCCTGCTGGGTTTTAATATTTCTGCAGCACCTCCCTTTTTTGGGGGGTAATAAACGTTTTTTTAGAGCCTTCAGACAGAAATCTTAGCTCGAGGTGCTCGGCTTTGCTTGAGAAATAGGTTGGCTGAGGAGAGGGGTAAAGAATTGCAGAGCCAGGGGGGATCTTTGTTTCTGTGTGCAAGACGGAGAAGTTTTAATTTTTCTCACTGAGAGCACCACTTTGGAGTTTCTGGGGTGCCTGTCAGGCCGGGCTGTAGCCTCGGTGATAAGCTTCCCTTTCCTCAGGAGCAGCTTTGCAATTATTAAGAATTTTTTGCCCAAGAGTCGCTGCTGGATGGAATTTTTTTTTCCTCCCTCTGGGAGAAACTCATCTTTTTCCCCGGGAGCTGCTGCCATCAAGGCCCGAGTGTTGGAGGGGTTGATTGCAGGCTGCTTTTTGCTCTTTGCTGAGGACAATCAGAGGTTTGAGAAGGTGTAAAAAATTCACATGCAAATGAGGAATTGCTGCTCCTCTCACCTGACCCCGTGAGTCATTGGGGGGTGTTGGGCTTTATTGAGCTGCCACCGTGAGTCACCGCAGCAGCCGCCAGGAGCTGACTCCTAATGAGGGAGCCAGGCCCAAGGAGAGCTTTGGGAAAAGCAGGAAAATCGGGAATCTGCCTCCCTGCAGCTCCTGGGACTGCACCAGCACCTCTGCCTTCTCCTGCTGGGAGAGCTGGGGGTGCTCACCTGGAGAAGGGAGGGATCCAGGGAGAGCTCAGAGCCTTTTCCAGGAGCTAAAGGAGCTCCAGGAGAGCTGGAGAGGGATTTGTGACAAGGGGTGGAGGGACAGCACACAGGGAATGGCTTCCCACTGCCACGGGGCATAGATGGGATGTTGGGAAGGAATTCCTGCCTGTGGCCCTTGAATAGAATTCCCAGAGAAGCTGTCAAAGTGTCCAAGGCCAGGCTGCGACCTGGATAAAGAAATTATCCCTCAAACCAGGCTGGCCCTTGAATTTCACCTGAAATTCCGAGTTGGCTCCCTGTTTTCTTGCAGGTAAATGCAGGAAGTCGTTGACCAAAAGTCGGCCTGATGTAACAGGAAGTGTCTGCAGGTGGTTGGAATTGGATCATCTTGGAGGTCCCTTCCCACCCAAACCACTCCATGGTTTTTCTGTGATTTCAGTATCTTAAGAGCCATGGGAATAATTTTTAATATTTTAACAGTTTGTTTTAAGGGTGTGGTGGGCTGCCTGGTGTTGGATAAGGCTGGATATGACAAAGTCAGGAGTTTACAGTTCTGGAAAAGCTCTGCAGTTCAGGTCTCTCCTGCACCTGATATTCCTGAGGCAACACCCAGGTGCAGAGCAGACACAATATTTCCCATAACAGATCCAAAGCTGGGCCATCAAAAAGCTCACAAGTCCCTCCAAAAGCTCATTTTCCATATGGAATCCCAGAACCCTGGGGAACAATCACTGCATTTGATTCCTCGTGGAGCAACCTCAGCTCCTGACTCCACCTTTTCCTTGGATTCCCATCGATTGCCCGTGCCAGGAGTCCTTTTGTGTTCCAGCATTTTCTCTGTCCTCCCTGGAGCTGGGGAGCAGGCAGCAGTTATCCACAATTATCCTGGCAGGGAGGGAAGTTTCCTTCAGTTATCCAAAAGCTGGATTGGGGGTTTTTTTTTGGGAAGAGGACAAATCTGAGCTCTGCTGGAAGAGAGGACACAGGTTGTAAATAATCAGAGTTTAGGACCTTTTAATCCATTGAGGGAGAAAATAAAGACTCCGAGCCCTGGCAGCTCCTGCGGTGCTCAGTTTGGGATGTGGAGCTCCAGATTCCTTTCTAAATCCCAGCTGGAAATCTGTCCTGAAGAGGCCAGATCAGTGTGATTATCAGAGGGTGGGGTTTGTGTGAAAGATTATTGTTGTACGAAATAAAAAACTTGGAGGGTGACAGATCAGAGAGGTTGTGCAGGCTGGAGATCCTCAAATCCCAGCTGGATGTGATCCTGTGCCACCTGTTTGAGGCTCCAGGGGCCTCTTCCAACCCCAGCCAATCTCAAATTCCCACAGAAATTTCAGGTACCAGTGATGGTTCTGGTGGAAGCTGCTCCAAGGAATCCTGGTGGCTGGAGGCAGAGGGCAGGGCTGGATGGGATATTGGGAAGGGATTGTTCCCTGTGAGGGTGGGGAGGCCCTGGCACAGAATTCCCAGAGAATTTGTGGATCCCTGGGAGTGTCCAAGGCCAGGTTAGAACAACGTGGGATATGGGGAGGGTGTTGAGGTTGGAACTGGGTGAGCTTTGAGGTCCCTTCCCACCCAAACCAGTCTGGAATTCTGTGGTTGTGAAGGTTCACGACTCAGCAACGCCTGAATTTGCTTCTCAATAGTGAGGAACAAACCTGCTTTTAAAAAAATTATGCTTTATAAAGCTGAAGTCTGTTCTAAACTACCCAAAAAAGACCTTTTGGAGCTTTTCTGGGAGACAGGTTCCTGCAGGGAACTCTTGGCTTGGCTGGTGCTGTATTTTAACCAAAAATTCAGCCTTTTTGCTTGGCTTTTAGGATGCTGTGAAATCTGTGGGGTAGGAAACGAGCACATTGAGCCTGTGCCTGTATTCCAGTGACCCCAGAGTGAGAAATCCACCTGGGCAGAGGTCGGAGCAAACCCATTTCACCTCCCCACTCCTGCAGGCAGGCAAGAAGCTGCCCTGCAATTCCATTGCCATACACAGCTCGTTCCACTAATGTCTCTTAATTGAGCTTCCCGAGTTGCTAATTGTGACTCCAGCAAAAAAAAACCCAAAAAACAAGCCAACAAGCCGGGCTTTGACTCACTCTGCAGTGATTCATGCCAGTTCTCCTTTTATCTACCTTGACCCTCTGCTTCAGGTGACCCCTTCCAGAGCAGGCAGCTCCTCACCCCGGGGCAAATTCATGGAGTTTTGAGGAGGGAGAGCAGAGTTAAGAAGCTCCTTCTCTGCCCAGGAGGGAGTGGGAAATTAAAAATCTCCAGGGTTTGACAGTCAGCTCCCGCCCCTGGCCCTGCCGTAATGAGTGGGTGCAGTGACAGGGAGGCTCTTGAAGCTCCAAATTGGTGGGTTCAGCTCTGATTCCAGCAGGAATTTTGGGATGTGGGGACTCAGCAGCCCCGTGTGCCCCTCCTGTGCCTGGCTGCTGGCAGGAGGAAGGGAAGAGCAGCAGGCAGCAGCGTTGGAAATTGCCGAGGCTGGATCCATCAGAGCTTGTCTGTCAAATCCCTCCGGACATCCGAGCGGGGGCCAGGCAGGAGATAAGTGGCTGTTGTTTCAGTGCCAGATCGTTTACAGCAGAAAATCTGCCTAAATTTCCTTTTGTTTCCCAGAGATTTGGAGCCTAGCTCCTAATAATTCTGGAAAAACAGGCTGGTTTTCTTTGTGTGCAGCTTTGGATGTGGTGAGGGGCTGGCACAGATTTCCCGGAGAGGTTGAGGTTCCTCATCCCTGGAAGTGTCCACGACCAGGCTGGAGCAACCTGGGGCTGTGGAAGGTATTGAATGGAATGGGATGAGCTTTAAGGTCCCTTCCCACCCAAGCTGTTCTATATTTGCCATTAAAACCCATTTGTCACTGAGAGTTTATCCCTTATCTGCCTTCATAAATCTTGCAGAATTTAAGGAATTCTACCCCAAAGCTGTCTGGCCTTTGTTGCCCCGGGTGCTGCTCATTTCCTGCTGCATTTTCCAACTTCTAACTGCTGGAGTTGATGTTATTTGGAAGCTCAAAAGTCATTTCATCAGATCCTAATCTCGTGGCAGGGGATCTTTTCCGTTTTCTTTCCTTCCTCAGCCGTGGAATGGGATTGCTTATCCCGTTATCTGCCCTGTGACTGCTCCTCCTACGTGTGAAATATTCCAACTTGGAATGAAACACATGAGGAAGCCAAACCCACACCTTGTTGGCCATGTGGGTGTGGGTTTTCCAAGGGGGATGCTGGGACCAAACCCATCTCCCTCCAAGGATTCTGAGGTGTTTTCTCAGGAATTGGAGGCACCCCAAAACGGGCGAAATTCGTAAATCCGCGTTTTACCCCGCGCCGATGGAAACGGCGTCACGGCCTCGGCGGTCATGACATTGTCAGAGCTGAATAATGAATTTTCCCCTGCTCTTTCCTGGACATTTTCAACAAATTACTGCTGAACACCTGCCAGAGGGAATACTTTGCTCGTTTCTGCTGTGCCTGTGGTAATTTGGCAGAGCACAACAAGTTCTCCGGTGACCCGTGCTAAAACGTTAATGGTGGGATGGGATCCCAGTGGCCAGCTGGGCTCGGTGCCTGGAGATGGAGCTCTGTTTTTTTTCAAGGCTCAGCCACCTGTGTGAGTTTGAACCTGGCCCTGGTGGTTACAGGGTTTTAATTCCAGTTGTGCTGGTGACCCAGAGGTGATGTCACGTAGAGAACGGGGTGCTGTGCATGAGTAAGATTTTTGGGTTGTATCATTCACACCATCCTTGGCTTAATCCATTATTTATTTACACCATCCTGCTGCTTGCAGGAGCTGTCACTGTTATATTCTGACTTTCCAAGCAGGCACAAACTCAAATATCACCAATTTCCCCGAGCTGCAGGAGGATGGGAGCAATCCAAACCGATCCTCCCGTGCCCCGCAGCGCTGACAGGGGACTCACTCCCCTTTTTCCTGCCTGCCTTTCAGCAGAGATTGCTTTGCAGCCCGGCTGACAATGAGCTGGTGAAATAGGGAGAAGTGGTTTATGGTTCCCTCAGCTGCTCTCTGCTCGCCTCATTGACGCTGTAAACCCGGAGCCGCCGCCTTTCAACGGCGCTAAATTAATTTGAAAGAAAACTCATTTTCTGGTGACATGGTGGGTGCAATCGGTGCAGAACGGGGGAAAAAAGAAAAAAGAAAAAAAGAAGGAAGCTTAATTTTCATATTTTTCCAGGAGGGGGTTGAGCAGGGGTTTGGGGAGCTCTGTGCCAGGCAGAGTAGAGGCTGTTTTCTTTCCTAAGCCTGTGCTTTCCACGGCTCAGAAGTTGGGGAAGTTGGATGCTCAAAAAGCTGGGAATGCAGAGCTGAGGGGGGAGTGTTTATGCAGCCTTGATTTGCTCACCCTCTGTCCAGGCCTTGGGTTGTGCAACGACCTCCTTTTTTAACTCTCTCTGCACCACCTTTGCCTGCCTCGTCTCCGTTTGTGCGCTGCTCTGAAAACTCAGCAATCAGCGGGAATTTCTTCTGTGGGTAAAAAATAACCTCCCCTTTTTCTTCCTCTGGCAGCTCTGGGGCGAGCTGTGGGTTCAGCTGGTTCAGAGCTCAGCTCAGATGTTCCTGGGTGCCTGCTGAGCCCTTAGAGGGGGTGAAATCAGCCCGGAGGGATTCAGCTCCTGCTCTGACTGCTGTGGGAGGTGAGAGGATCCAACCCCAGGAGCCTTGGCTCCCTCGAGGGCTGGGACAGGAGGAGTTTCCACCTCCACCCCCCATTTCTGCCTCCTTCAGCTCCTGCCAATCCTTGCTTTATGGAAGATACTCCTGTGTCTTCCAGGTTTTGGTTCCATTCTCTTTTCCAGGTCGTGCAATCATGGAATAATTAAGTTTTGAGAAGACCTTTAAGGTCAGCCAACAACCAGCAGCACTAAACCGCATCCCCAAGTGCCACATCCATGTTTTTGAGCACATCCAGGCATAGTGACTCCACCACTGCTTGTTCCAGCCCTTCTAGGGATGAAATTATTCCTAATACCTGACCTAAACCACCCCTGGCACAAACAGAGGCTGTTCCCTGTTATCCTGTCCCTTGTTCCTCAGGAGGAGAGGCCCAACACCCTCAGTTTCTGCTTTTCCCCACCTCTGGGAAGGTCACTCACCTTTGGCTGTCTCCTCCCTGTTTATTTCTGATTAAAATCCAGGCTGTGCCGTTTGATGAGGGGGTTTTAGGCACGAGAGGAAGTATTTCCCCTCAGCCCAGCCCAGGAAGTTGCTCCTGGGGACAGCACATCGTCCCTGGAGCTGTGAGGGATGGATGGCTGTGCCCGAGGATGATGCAGTTCTGAGTGACTGCAGCAGCTGAAAGCTGAAATCATTTTCCAAACAATGACTCAACCACCATTAAAAGTTGAGTGAAATCATAAAATCAGCTTGGCCAGGGCTTTAAGGGTCTCGTTCCAACCCCGTGCCGTGGAGGAGGAGCTGTGGGCACCTTGGAGCTGCAGGAGGGAGCACAAGGAGCTGGGGCAGAGGCACCAGGAGCTCCTGGAGCTGCTGCAGCAAAGCCAGGAGTGTTTTGGTGGGGAAAACGAGGATTTTCACATTTTCCACTCTTTTTTGAGCATGATCCTGTCGCAGCTTTATAGGTGAGGGACTTGCTTTGGCAGGAGATCAAGATGAGCTGAACCACAGCTCTCCACTGGCACTTCTGGCTGATGGCTGCTTTTTATTATCTCTCTTTATGATTTTATGGATACAATTCCTTCGTTTCCTCAAAGCAGCAATCAAGCTGTTTTCCTTCCTCGAGCTAAATGTTTTCCCTGGCGGAGTCAGATGGGGACGAGGCTCAATCTCATTTTAAAGAGGTGGATAAAGAAACTAAAAAGCAAAGTGGGTTGAACACTTCACCTGTGCAGCAGCACTTTTAGGGCATTCAGTTTGTGGTGTTTTTTCCTCAGGAACAGCTGAGAAGTGGTTGTTCCTGAGAGTATACAACTTTCCTCAGGCTGCAGAGAGTCGATATCAGGGCTGAAATTGGAGCTGGGTGTTTTGTGAGTCCGTGTCAGTCTCACCCAGCACCATCTCCCTCATCCAGCACAGCAAGAAAAAAACTCGAATTTCAGGGTGGATTTAATAAAAGAGGCTGTTGTGTCTTTTCATCTGTAATTTTAGATGTAAGGATTTTTTTTTTCTTCTTTTTTTTTTCCTTCCTGCATCCTTTGTTAGCCCACGCCTGCGACTCAGTATTGACTCTTCCCTGGGAAACTTGTCTTTATAATTATGACCTAATGGTTGATTGTATTGATTCAGCAGCATGGTTTTTCTTTCAAGTTTTTCCTGAAGTAATTGCATGGCAAAGATGAGAAAAAAATCAAGGACAAATCTTGGGCATCTCCTCATGGAAGTTTTCCACCAGGCTTTGGGTTTTGTGGGGGTTTTTTTTGAGAGTGCTCCGGGGTCAGTGTGGTGAAGACCTGGCAAAGCTTGAGACCAAAATGAAATATTGACTAAATGCTGCCCAAACCTCCTGCTTTTCACTCCCTGGAAGGAGATGTGTAAAGCAAAGAGACACTTGTGAGTGTTTATCCTGGATTGCTGGGCAGGAATTACTCCTTGGGTTGCTCCTCCCTCACAGTGGGGAGGCCCTGGCGCCGTTTTCCAACAGAAACTGTGGCTGCCTCATCCCTAAAAGTCTTCCAGGCCAGGTTGGACAGGACTTGGAGCAACTTGGGGTAGTGGAAGGTGTCCCTGCCCATGGCAGGGGGTGGGGGCAGGATGATTTTTGAGGTCCTTTCCAACCCAAACCTCTCTGTGATTGTGCGATTCCATGAAATCCCCAAATCGTTCCTGAGAAACACATTTGGTTCTTTGTGAAACACCAGGAATCCAAAAGCTTCTCAATTTTCTCCCTTTGTGCTGAGCTTCTTTTTGTTCCTAGCTTTCCTTCAGCATCACGAGCCAAAAAAACGGTTTGGAAAATCATCCTGGTTGGGGTTGTTATCCCTCACAAATGGGATTTTTTTCCCCCAGTTTGGTGTGGGTTTGGTAGCCTGGCAGGGCTGGTTGTTACTTTTGAAAAGAAATCAGTTTAGAAGTGCTTGGGACAGGGATGGGTGCTGGGTTTGGCAGTGCTGGGTGCACTGAAAGGGCTTTTCCAAGCTTAATAAATTCCTAATTCTGTGATTCTGAACCTTCTCATCTGTAGCAGGCCCAGATCTTCACAGGGCTCTCAAACTTCTGGTGCTCTGAACCATTCCTTCCTTTTTTCATGGTTTTGTCACATCTTTCAGGATGAATTTTTGTGGCTTCTTTTCTTTGGGTGTCATTACCAGGTGCTGTCAGTGGGAATTGAAGGAGATGGGAAATCTGTGGGAGCATCCTGGGGGCAAGGACAGGAGCTTTGGGATGTGTGGATGAAACCATCCCATGGTTTCATCCATGATCTCTTTGTCCTGACAGCAGGAAACCCAAGCTGGGTTGATCAGTGGTGTGCTGGATTTCCCAAATTTGAGATGAATTGTTGGGTTTTTTTACTGACATTCACATACTAATCCAAGATTTAAACTCCCTGGCTCATGGTGAAGCCAAGCACGAGCCCTCCCCACCTGATAAATTGAATATGGGACATTTTACAAGCCCTCTGTGTGTTTTCCTCTTGCAGACATATTGCAAAATGTGTTTTGCTGATGTGCTGGGCCTCGGTTGTATTTATCAGGACGAGATTTTGTTTTCTTCAGCTGCTAAAACCCCAGAGCGCCTCCTTCCTTACGTAGATCGAGTACAGAGAGGTTCTTGTTCCCGTCGTGTGGCAGATGAATTCCTGCCCTCTGGCTACAAGAAATGCTTCCAACAACACATTCGGGTTGTAGCTTTCTCTGAAGCACTTGACAAATCTCTGTGACTTTGCCTGGGTTTCTAAAAGCCCTTCACCGGGTTGTGGGAATAACAGTGGAGGTTTTTGCAAGCAGAAATTACTGAAAGGTATTAAGGGATGGAGTAAATCAATTAACACAACAGAGGAAGGTCATTAGGGGTGTCCCTGGGTTGGAACAGGTTGTTTTGACCTGTTGTAAAAGGGCAGGAAAAAAATCAGTTTAGATATAAAGCATTGTTTATAAAAGAGATTTTTCCCTGTTTTCACTAGAGAACAACGATCTCCAAGTTGGCTGATGCCACTGGGGAATAAGATGTTAAAGTTTTAGCTGAGAGCTGTGAGAAACACAGCCCTGGTGCTTGGTATTAGTTAAGAAACCAGCTCAGTGTGAGGAATTACAGTGATGGGAATAGAGAGAAAACTGGGAAATGGTGTCGTGGAGCCGCCTCGTTCACAGCTTGAACCTTGCTCATTTCTTCCCTTTAAAAATCAGGGGGGAGGAAAATGATGCTGTGGAAGCAGGGAAAAGATATTTGAGAGAGATGTAATAGAGATTTATGAGGTCCTGAGTGGCGCAGAGAAGAGAAGGATAAATGTTGATTTTTCTCTGGCACAACAAGAACTGGGGATATCTGGTGAAATGGGAATTAAATCCAAAGGACTAATTTCTTGTGCAGGTCATGGTTGGGCTGAGAGTGACAAAATACATTCTTGGGAAAAATATCCAGTGGGAATTGCCTGATCCTGAAGATGACACAACCACTGAAAACATCAGAGTGTCCAATTCCAGGTTCAGGTCTCCCTAAATTTCAGTGTCTGGGACCTGGTGTTGCTGCTTCTCTTCTGGGAGGAACATGAAATTGTAATTTCCAAACTGTAATTTGGCTCTGCTCACTGAGAAAAGCATAAGGGAGGAGGAGATAAGCACTGTTTTGCCTAAATTAGCCTTGTTTTGTTGGGTTTTTTTTTCCCCTCTAAACATTTATTTTTTATGGGGGTGGTTAAAAAAAAAGATGTTGCAACTCAGCTCCCATTCCAGCCACGCATTTTCCTTGTTGCAAATATTTCACTCCAGCATATGTTAATTCATCCTGGTGTTTGCAGTTACAGCTGGCTAATAATTTGTTGCTGCAAAAAAAAAAAGTTCTGAATTGCTGTGCACTTGATGGATGGGAGCTCAAAAAACACCGCAGGCTTGAAAAACCCAGCAGTGTGAGAAGGTCTTGTCAGGGTTTTTCTGTTCAATGTCCTTTTTGTTTTGTTTTTTTTGTGTTTTGTTTTGCTTCCTGAGCTAAGACAGAGCTTTCAGGACCTGCTTGGATGTCTCTGAGAGCAGGCAGTGATTATGGCTTTTGAGATAATTATGCATTTATCAGCCCAGCGTGGCAGGAGCCGAGCGTGGCTCCGGCCTGGTTGTCAGCAGTGGCAGGATCCCTCCAGACCTTGCCCAGAGGTCCTTGATGGAAGCTGTGAAGGAAATAAAAATAAACCAACTCAAATAAACTCTTCCCTCTCCTGCAGCCACCATTCCTGCTCCTCGTTACAGCCAGGTTGTTAATTAGTCCACGCAAACAGTCCTGCTTGGATTAGGCCTGAAGTGTCTTTGAACTGAGCCACTTGTGCTCGTGCTGTACCTTTTCTTCTTGCGAGGGACTTTTGGGTAGTAGAGCAATTCCTTGGGGTTAAAATGTGATAAAAATATTGAGAAAAAGGAGAAGATGGGTGTGTTGTAGGGTTTTTACCTCAGAATGGATTAGGCCTGATGTGTCTCAGAATGGATTAAGCCTGAACTGCACCACTTCTGCTCATGCTGTGCCATTTTTTTCAGAGGAATTTTGGGTGGTAGAGCCATTCCTTGGGGTTAAAATGTGGTAAAAATACTGAGAAAGAGTAGAAAATGGGTGTTTTTTAGGGTTTTTACCTCAGAATGGATTAGGCCTGAAGTGTCTCATACCTGAGCCACTTGTGCTCGTGCTGTGCCATTTTTTTCAGAGGAATTTTGGGTGGTAGAGCAATTCCTGGGGGTTCAAATGTGATAAAAAAAGAAATTGAGAAAGAGTAGATGATTGGTGTGGTTTAGGGTTTTTACCTCAGAATGGATTCGGCCTCAAGCGTCTCTTAACTGAGCCATTCCTGCTCGTGCTGTGCCATTTTTTTTCAGAGGAATTTTTGGGTGGCAGAGCCATTCCTTGGGGTTAAAATGTGGTAAAAATATTGAGAAAAAGGAGAAGACGGGTGTGCTGTAGGGTTTTTACCTCAGAATGGATTAGGCCTGATGTGTCTCAGAATGGATTAAGCCTGAACTGCACCACTTCTGC